>VYZU01073853.1:1615-12444 GCA_013401355.1 Ceyx cyanopectus | reverse complement strand
CTTCCTTCCTTCCTTCCTTCCTTCCTTCCTTCCTTCCTTCCTTCCTTCCTTCCTTCCTTCCTTCCTTCCTCCCTTCCTCCCTTCCTCCCTTCCTCCCTTCCTCCCTTCCTCCCTTCCTTCCAACATCTTTAGGATGTTGATCTGAAAATGCCCTAATAAGATATATATCTGTAGAGGAGGTAGGAAATACAAGACTATGGTTCAGACTGTGGATGTAACTCAGAAAATTAAATTGCAGTGCTGTAAATTTCATCTCTAAAAGCAATTTAGCTTGATCCACATTCTGAAGGACTAAGATGTTCACTGTAGCATGTTAGTAGTTTAATTTGACCCCATGGCTAATTACAGGAATTTTTTTGTCCATGGAAATAACTAACTTATGGTTAGTCACACCCATGCTGCTGTGAATAGTCCCACTCAACCTTTATGTTGAATTCCTAGAACACTTTTGTTTTGGAAAAGAAAATATCTTCTGCTAAAGCTCAGGATGGATATTGACAACCATATGAGTTATCAATATGCCCACACTGAAATGCAGAAACTTTCTATTTTAAAATAAATGATTGCAATATCCACACATCCCACCCAGCCTCAGAATTTATTAGTGAATAGCCTGAACAATGGGAAGAAATACATATAAACTCCCTGCTAATTGCTGGTATTAATCACCCAGCATTGTCTATTGTTCTTGTACTTTATCCCTGCAAAGTGATGCAGCTGTGTTCTGTTTTCTGCTACCTCATTTCCAGCACTACTTACCCAAAGACAAAAGGCACACATCTGAACAAACCACTGTACACGTGTGCAAGATGAGAATATATGTGCTAGATCTAGGCTTTTTATATTCAGAAATGGAAATTGCAGGCAAAAAAAAAAAATTGTGGTTGCTGAACCAAGCCCTAAAAAAATGACCTTTGGTATTTTCATTAATGGTATTTTTGTTCTCTTTATTTGATTTAATTGGGGAAGTACTTTTAATGTAATTTATTTTTTATTTCGTTGCAATGCCTTGGGTTGAGGTTGTTAATTTTGCTTTTTGCTGATTCTGGGGTTTCCCTTCTAATTATTTTTCTGCTGCTCCAATGCAAATGTTCTCTTTGGAGTTTTGGATTTAAACAGCACACAGAAATTATTTCCTCTGTTCTTCAGGAGGAACTTTTGCAAGTTTGTGGGGTTTTTTTTTTAACCTGAATTTGGACTTCTATTTGAAAAATGTCTATGTATTACATTATCAAGTTAAAATATAGAAAATAATTTGGCAACCAATAACAGCTAAGAAGACTCTGAGCTTCTGGCTACTCAGAGGAGAAAACTCCTGAGCACTGCAGGTTCTCTAATTCAGGTTTCAGGATATTCTATTTTTTTCACTAGGTTCACAACAGCAACTGCAGAAAAAAGTGGTAGATTAAGCTAAATAATAAGGAAGAAGAGGCCAGATTTTTAAATTCTGTACAGAACCTGATGCAAGATCTGTGGCTCTCCCTGCCCAACACTAAGTGGGGAAGGAAAGGAGATTTCGCATGAAAAGAACAAATATTCTCCATTTTTTTTGCTCTCACAGATAACCTCACACTTGGGTTACAAGTCTAATCTCATTTTTTCTGATTTTTTATTATTCAGATCTTGGATGTATTATGGTCAGATAAAAAACTGGCCACAAACCCACAAGTGGTTTGATGATTGGTGATAGCCAAGTGGTGGAGGTGGTGGGAATAGACCTCAGAGTATTTAAATCTTCCATGAACGATGTAGTTTTTTTAATGGATATATATATATGTTTAAAAAATGGGATATGTGAAATAAAAAGCAAAAAAAGGGAAATCAATAGATGGTTGTTTTCTACTGGATTGTGTTTTGCCTTGGAATCTATAGGGTTTGCTCACACCACATCTGGGGGATTAGCTTGTCAGTGGGAAGGTTTTCCAGGCTAAGCATAAGGTTATAATCCAAATAATTCATTTCAGGGGCTGCAGTGTTATGAATAACTTCTGAGAGTTAGTTGAAGGCTGTGTCAAAAAAGGCACATATAAAAAATCAGCCCTGCTGAGAGTTGAGGGATGGATGAGAAAAGCTTAAAAGCTGATGGCACCTGGGCTGTAGCAAGTGAAAACTGCTCAGCCAAAGCAGCACATCTAGCACAGAATTAAGCCCTGCACCTGAAAAGTGAGATTTTATTCTTTGTGTGCACTTTGGATGAAATGTGCCAGAAAAAGTGCTGTCATCAGTGAACTGCTTTGCTCTAGAGGTTAGGTTTTCAGCAGATTCAGGCAGCAGAACTAATTAAGAATTAACTCTGCCAGCCAGTGCCCCACATTGCATCAGGCACCTGCCGCGCAGCTAATGCAGAGGGGTTCTGGAGAGGAAAAAAAATCAGCTGTACAAACGAAATGAAGTGTTAAAGGAAAGGTCTTTTGCTTCCACTGCCTCACTTCTTTATTAAGTGTGGCTTGTATCTTGGCTTCTGATTTATTCCTCAGCTTCTTAGACACTGACCATTGACATTTCAGTCTCACATTTGTGGTTTATCTCTCCATTGTTAGCTTGTGGCTTTTTTTTTAGTAAAACTTTCAGCTAAGAATGGTTAAATGAAAAAAAAAATAATCATTTACTGCAAAACACCTTCCATTTTTATAATGAATCTTTTGACAACACACGAGAACTCTCTTGTGTGATCTCTCTTGCTCACCCTTATGAAACTGTGTCTTATCTGTCACCAAACCCACTGTGCATCTGGAAGTATTCACTGGAACAAAACTTTTGCAGGGAAGTCCAATTCCAGCAGAAGGCAACAGTCATTCCTGCTGATCTTCAGCTGCAAACTGCCTGCTGGAGTATTTACATGCTGCAGCTGCCTCAGGTGGATTAGCTTTAAACTCCAAGAAATCTGAAAGTAGATATCACACCATGAGGCTGTGTTGACAGATGTTTTATGGATGCACCCATCACCTGGGAAGTTGCAGCATTCACTTGCCTGCTTGAAACTTGAATAGGTGCTCTGAAAAAATAACCAGTTCTTCCCAATCATGTTTGTTCGTGTCTCTGCTGACCTTGCCCTCATGGCAATCCTCTTTTTATGTGGTTTTACACAATTCTCTCTATTCTGATTTTACAGCAAGCCACAGAGCTGATGTGGTTTGAATCTCTTCTGTTGGCAGTGAGGAGGGGAGCATAACATCTGAAAAATCTGCTGCTATACAGCTTGCCTCTTCTTGCCAGACAAGTGTGTACACTTTGAGACAAGGAGTGGCTGAGCTGTAATACAAAGTGTGCAAATCTGTAAGTTTGAGTGCAAAGGAGATGTTTCACACATCTGTGGAACGACTGATAACTTCACAGCCCGTGGGCCTGCTTCTTAAAACACTGAAGAAACTGAAATTTTCTGATTGCTTGGGACTTTAGAGCAAAATTCTTAGCAGCCTCAAAGTCTTCTAGTGTTGTTTCTTTCCACACTTCAATTACTTTTTGACTCTCTGGGTATGTTTGTTTGGGTTTGGTTTTGCTGCTAGCACCATTCTGTAGATCCTCTGTACTGGTTTGGGTGAAAACAGCCCAAATTCTGGTCAGTGATTTTACTTTTCAGCTCAGTTCTCACTAACTGCCCTGTCTGCAGCCAGCAGCCTGTTCTCACAGGCAGGTGACAACACCCCATGGCCACAGTCACTGCCAAGGGTATTATTTCCATTTTCATTCAAGATGTTCTAATTTCCTTTTCTAATCTCTGGATCTCTCTCCCTGATTCCCTTTCTTTTCCCCTTTGGGAGGGAGGTTAACAAAGAGCATCTGTTACAGGGCTAAGGAGCCTCCCTGACCCTAATCTGTGATGTGCCCCCACATTTATATTTAACGAATAATATTCCCAATAATATTTTTTGGTTTATTTAAAACCAAGCTGGTTTTAAGAGACAAGAAAACATAAAAGAGAAATGATCCTGTCTAGGAAAGAAGAGGAATTGGACAATCTGGGAATAGTTTTTCTCTATTGATAGCATGTCCTTTCTTGAAGAACTCTTCATGATTTTGTCTTATTCCTGTGCACTCATAAAAATGGAAGGTTTAGTAAATCAATGTGTTATGAGCAATGTATAAAAATTGTCCCCTCTCTCCAGGGAGCAACACTGGTCAGTGATGAATCCATCTCAAATTCAGCTGGATGAGTTCAAGAGCCACGTGGTTTTGATTCTGTCAGAGCTAAACTTGCTTCCATTAGAAGCTGTAGAACTTGACCTCCTTGATTAAATAGTAAGAAGCTTCCAGGCACAATTCAAGTGGAAAGGAACTAGACCTATGGCATGGTCTTTACTACTCAGCTTATGGAGACAGCTCTGTCATCACCTAGAAATAACCCCCCACCTCACTCTCACCTGGGGTGCTAAGGAGGGGAAAGTAATGGAGACTCACAGCTCATGAGCTGCTGGGAAAGCAGATGGACCAAGAGAGCTATCCAAGGGACATGCTCCTCTCTCACAGTCCAAACAGTGCATCACCAATTAGCAGCAATTAGCACCTTTATGGGGGGGAAAAAAAGGAGTTCAGGAAGTCTTCTTTGACACTAGGAAGAAGACAGACACCAAGAAATCCTATTGTAAGCTTGCTACTGAAAGACAATAAAAGGGAAAGGAAAGGGCTCAGAGAACAAGTTACCACCACTGGCAGCCTTTTAGGGCAGCTAAACCCTCCCTTCCCTTCCTCAGCAGTTTTTGACTCCTCCTTTACATTAGTAGCTCCTCATGGATAGAAAAATCTTTATTTAACAGCAGCTAATGGCAACACCCCAGAGGGGCAATAAAGTTCACTAATCACAGTCTGAGAAATTGGTTCAACTCAGTGTAAAGCAGATTCTGCTGCAGATCATCTTTGTTATTTTTGGCAAACAAGTCTCAAGTACAGGCATCTTAGTTTCCCATTACAAATCAGGAAGAATTTTATTAGCTCATGTTTTAGGAGTGGTTGGCAGCTTCAAATGCCTGGAGATGTCTTTCTGACCCTGGTGAAAAAACACTCTTCTAGCACCAAGAAGCTTGAGAGCACTTTCAGTTAATTTACTTTTAATTAGTGTTGTGTGGTTTCTTCTCTTTTATTAAATTATGTTTTGTCATAATAACTAGATATTCATGCTGGATTTATAAAGATATTTTTCCAGGCTGAAGCTGTGGAGATAAGTAGACACACTTAGAGATTCAGTTGGTTTTTTCAGAGGGAATATTTCTGGCTATTAATACAACATTGAGAGCACCCAGGGTAAGGGCAGTCACCCATAAATTATGTGATAAAAACAAAGCAGCTGTAAGGCAGGTGTGGGAATGATACTCATAATGATACTCATCATATCCTCATCATATACACATAATGAATGAGTAGAAATTAAAGCATTATGCTGATTGCACAACCCACAGCTTTCACCCCAGCTTGCTGCCTGCACTTTGGGCTTACCTGATAATGATCAGAGGAATGAAGTACACCAGGAAAGCCACCACTGTCATGTAGGGTATCCAGTAGGACTCATCAGGCCAGAGAGCCCAGCACTGCACTTCCCCATTGGAGAGCTGCCGTTTCCCAAAAATAATCAGGGTTGGTATGGAGAAGAGGAAAGAAAGGCTCCAGGAGACACCAATGAGAACTTTTGCCTGTCTTTCTGTTCAACAGAGTCAAAGACAGGGTGTTAGTGGGGATGCTGCTGCAACTGGCTCTTTGTAGCAGTACTGAGAGACAGGGAGGAGGGGTGTCCTGCTTTGAGTGAGAACCAAACAAATTCTGGGCAGTGATTTCACTTTTCAGCCCAGATTTTCTAGCTCACTGCACTGTTTGAAGTCAGCAGTGTTTTCACAGTGGCTCATGTTTAGAGTTGGAATGCAGAGCAAGGCCACTGCTGGAAGTTGCGTATGACACTGGGGTGGAGACAGTGACAGGCAGAGCCTGCAGGGAGGAGGAGACAGGACAGGGGACCCCAAAATGACCAACATATGGTATTCCATCCCATAGATGGCATATCTGGTTTAGAAAACTCTGGAAATTGGAGGGCCAGGCTAGGCCTGACTAGGTTCTCAGCTTGGGGTGTTGTTGTTCTTTCTCTCTTGGGGGATTCTCCCCCTCAGAGCACCAAGGAGGACTCTGTCCATCCTGCCTTAGATCCCCATCAGTGTGTCCTGACCCCAGTGCCCAAATCTAGCCCCTGAACACAGCTCTGTCTGCTGAGGGGCCCAGTCTGGGACACTCCAAATTACCATCAGAGATGTTGAGTTTGGTACTGGTTTTGTACATATTTGTATATATTCCGTTATTATTATTTTCATTTTTAATAAAACTTTCTAGTTTCCTTTTCTATTCTCTCCCTTACTCCCTTTCTATTTCCCTACTGGGGAGGGAGGAGGGTTAACAGAGAGTTTTTGGTCTGGGGGCTGCCCTGACCCTAACCCATGACAAGGAGGAGCCTGGGTGAAGAAAGGGAATTTGGGGCTGCAGCTGGCTGATGCTGAAAAGACTGCTAAGGAGAGAGGAGATTTAGTCTGTTTCTCATGATAAAAATGCATGTTGTTATAGGCTTGTCTTTTGCATGTTTTATTTAAAGAAGCTAAGAACTGTTGAAATCTCAAATGCAATGAGAAAGGCACTAGTAAGGGTCATCAAGTCAGGACCAAGAGATGCCACCAAAATAATATCATGAATGAATAGAAAAGTCCAGAGACCTGACTTACTCCACATTTTCACCCTATCAGAGCAAAGTGGCAGTCAGCAGAGGACACAGGGACAGCAAGGGAGGAACCCTTTTACTACAGATAACAGAGGAAGGCTGAGACTGGGAAGGGATATAGAAAACAAACTAGGTTGGATGTGCTGTATTTGTGGGGGAAATGTCCTCCTTGGAATGGTAATTAAAAGTTCTGAATTGTCTTGGAGTGAGAAGGCTCACAAAACATTTCCTATTAGGAAAGAGCAAATGCCTTGATTTGGGGATTGAAACAAAACTGCACAACCTTTGACTCCAGCTGAAACATTGGTGTACTAAATACTAAATAAATAATAATAAAGGAATGAGGCCATGGAGAGACCAGAAATCTGCAGTTCTCTGCACCATGGTGGGGACCAAACCCAGCTCCTGGTGATGGGCACATGACTAAACCAAGCCAAGGATGGGCTGCTAACCATGAGGCAGGTCAAATGATGCTGGACTTGTGCTAAAGTGATCAGCATGGGATTTTATAAATATCAATGGCTTGGAGCAAACTGACCCAAGGTTTTCATTTTCATGAGTCTGCATCATCTGGCTAAAATCCAGGCAGCTCTAGCTGAAAAGTGTGGGGGAAAAAGGCCTGATGTGTGGAGTACCAGTGATTCTCAGCAGCAGCTCTTGCTCCTCTGTTGGATTGCAAGAGGAACAGATGGGTACAGATTTTCTGATCCAAGAACCTTTGGTGTTGAAATACTTTTTTGTTCTATAAAATGCCCGAAGTTGTGTGTGAAATACAAGCTCCCTTTAAATTATACATATCAAGAAGAACATCTTCCCTCCTTGCAGCTCAAAAAGCAATATGAGAGCATGTGGGAGAAACATCCAAAAAGCAATTTTATGCTTTATGAAATATCAGTTGTGAATATTCACTTATCCTGCTCATTTTTAAATGCTAACCACTTGCAGCAAAATATGGACTTACTAATCTAGGGCTTAAGGGAACTCTGATGGCATCTACATAAGTGAGAGGGTTATATTAAATCTATAAATACTGCACAGGCAAAGAAGATCTGTAAAGTTTCCCAAGGCATAACAGAAAAAAAAACTTAAGCAAAAGGCTTATTAAAGTTGCAGAAAATGTTTCCTGACAGAAACAGCTTTTTGATTGTGAGCTAGCTAATGAAAATACATATACAGTGATCCTCTGTGGGACCTCTGTCCATTTCTAAGGGGAAAAGATCATACTTGGATAATACACCTTTTTTTTTTTTTGCACTGTGTAGTGCAAAAAATAGCCTTTAAAGCTATTTTTTTAAAGCTTTAAATAGCCTTTAAGTTGAAGAGAAGTGGGCAATGTGGGTTGGGCAGTAGTGTTATTTTATCTTTGTGTTTTGTAAAAAATAACTTGCAATGTTCTTTTTTTCCTCATTTTTAAATGTCCCTCATGTTTGGTGTAATATGGTTTTGTTAGTCTAAAGGACTTTACAGGGCACTGAAGGATCTAGGTAAGTAGTTACAGCCCAAATTTTCATCACTCATTTGGATATAGAATTATGTGTCTCTTACAGGAGAAGCATTAGAATTAGAATGCATCATTCTTATGTATCCTGCACTTTCTGTGGTTATTTATTTATTCACAAAGTGAGTGTAAAGTATTTCACTGTTGAAGATTTATTTTCTTAGAAGCCATGCTAATTTTTTTAACATGACAAGGCTAGTAACTAAACCACAATTAAAAAAAAAAAAGTTGGACATTTTCAAAGCAAAATTTTTGATTTTTTTTTTCTAAAATGATATTTCAAGACTACATGGAGGCACAGTTTTTAAAATCAGTAAGGAAAAACAACTCATTTGCCTCTTAATTGAAGGATTTGGGGGGAATGAATATTTCATTTTGGAAAGAAAAAAACCCCATCCTATTTGCCACAGGTTAACTCGAATTATTTTTAAGGTTTCTCTGTGTCATCACCAATGACAGAATTCTGTAAATCTCTTTGTTCTCTGCCTGCAGAATATCTGAGAGAGCATTTCAAAAACACATTCAGCCCACCAACCCCTCTGCTAGGAGCAGTTGTCTGCAGAAGGTGAATATTTACATATATTCCAGAAAGTCACTATGGTAAATATACTTCTCTGTATCCTTCTTTTGGATTTACAGCTGCCTCCTTTTTCCCTTTGAACATGGTCTTTGCTATTTCTATTATTATGGTCTTTGGTATATTTGTTATTTCTGTTTACTCAGTGTAACATAACAACCCACTTTAGGTCCTGTAGGAAAGAAATGATGCTCTTTGAATTGTACAGCTGAGCAGCCAGGATATATCTGAGTGCAGGAAAAAGAGCAAATAGAAGGAACTATAAGAAACTGCAGTTGTCCAAACTTATATGTTAGAGCTTTGGAAGTTGTAAAACTATTGCATGAATTTTCAGTACTGAGTTTTATCCAAATTATTTTTAGTGTGAATAAATAGACAATATACCTGTTGCAGTTCTTAGAGACAGTAAAGTTGTACAAGGGATAGGTTTTGCCTATAATAACCTGAAAATACTGGAAGATAATGAAAAACTATACTTTCTTAAATGTCATTTCATTCTTTGCTAACATAACACTTATAAAATCTGCTGAAGGCCAAGCACAGCTTAATAAATCCCCAAACCACAGCTCCTTTGCCATTTGGAAAACTGGAACAGAGTCCAAATATTGCTACAGCAGGAATGAATAATTCATGGCAACAAGGTGAGGAATTTTGATATGAAAAAAAAATCAAATAATATAGATAACAATAGCAAGGTACAGAAATTCTCCTACCTCCTTGCAAGAACTTCATTGGGTAAACTATGGCATGGTAGCGGTCAATGCTTAGTGACACGAGGACATAAGTTGAGGCATATAGAAGGACCACCTGGGGCAGGAGGCATATGAGACAGCAGTTGAGACACATTTATTGCAGAAAATAATGTAATTGAGAACACTGAACTAAGAACATCTACAAATTTTCCTGAAAAAAAAAAAAAGCAAAAAAAACCCAAAAAACCCTTGTATTTCCACCCAGATTTTTTTTCCTTTATTTTCTCAAAAAAAATTAAGATTTATTATGCTTTAATTAAAAGTGTTTCAACTTTATAATGAGCACTTTCAACTTTTAGCAATTGTGGTGCTCTCAAAATGTCTGGACAGCATTTCTGAGGGGGGTTATGTCTGTGGGGACACAAAGCCAGNTTTTTTTTTTTTTGCACTGTGTAGTGCAAAAAATAGCCTTTAAAGCTATTTTTTTAAAGCTTTAAATAGCCTTTAAGTTGAAGAGAAGTGGGCAATGTGGGTTGGGCAGTAGTGTTATTTTATCTTTGTGTTTTGTAAAAAATAACTTGCAATGTTCTTTTTTTCCTCATTTTTAAATGTCCCTCATGTTTGGTGTAATATGGTTTTGTTAGTCTAAAGGACTTTACAGGGCACTGAAGGATCTAGGTAAGTAGTTACAGCCCAAATTTTCATCACTCATTTGGATATAGAATTATGTGTCTCTTACAGGAGAAGCATTAGAATTAGAATGCATCATTCTTATGTATCCTGCACTTTCTGTGGTTATTTATTTATTCACAAAGTGAGTGTAAAGTATTTCACTGTTGAAGATTTATTTTCTTAGAAGCCATGCTAATTTTGGTGAGCAACCAAATGCAATCTAAGCTGCACACAAGAGGAGATCTACAAATGGGTTTCTAAATCTAGGCTTCTGTAAAATTAAAAAAAACCAACCAACCCAACAAAACAAACCAGAACAACTTAAAAACATGTAACTGGAGAATCTATTAGGTCCAAACCACCCACAACCATCTGGAACAATAAGTTATCTAATTTATCTAAACAAAACTTTGGACGTGAGCAGAAATGAGGTGAATAAGTTGAGCTGAAATAATTTCTGTATTAATCTTTTAAAAGGTCTGAGGCCAAGAAGGCTGATTTTAAGAATTGCTGAATGGCATTACCATAATAATGTGAAATAGACCGTTTTAAAGGCAAAAAACCTGTTCCCACTAAAGTGAACAGCAAAATCCCACTGACTACAATGGTAGTGGGATCGGTCTGCTAAGTAGCAAGCCATGCTTTAAAAAAAAATCAATACTTCAATTTTACAAGGTGGTATGGATAGCAGTAGAGTTGCCT
>VYZU01073852.1:0-38964 GCA_013401355.1 Ceyx cyanopectus | reverse complement strand
TTTTTTTTTTTTTTCTGTGCTTCAACATGCAGCCTTTGCTTCTTTAATTAAAGTGCCTTTATCTTGATTCATAGATTTTTCATCTTCTTTTCTTCCACTGTATTGTTTAGGAGCTGGGTAGACACCTGGCTGCCATCACACTTAAAAAATATAATTAATAATATTTTAGTTCAAACACAAATGTGAAAATAAAAATCAGAATTCTTACAGCAGGTATAGGAACAGTAGATATTTATTGGCTTTAAAATGTGTTTGTGATAAAATCAACCATCTAAAGAGTTTGTGGAGACTTGCTAATAGATGAAAGTGTCAAGAAAATTTTTAAAAAGCACCTTTTTTTCAATAGTACTTATTCAGTTTATTGATCACAGTTAATAGGGTGAGAATAACATATGCTAGCAATGATTGTTAGTTCCTTGATGATTTTTAAATACACTATCTGTCAAGAAATTAAGCACATCATCAGATTCTGTTTGAGATCTGTGACAAATCTGTACTCTACTGGTGTTCAAAGACTATGCTCACTTGTCATACTGTGCCCTGAATATTGAAATACTAAAGCTGACTACCTTGAATATAAATATAACCAATAATAAGATCAAGGTTTTAACTCTAGGTGGCCGTTTATTCCAACTTTTTTTTTTTATATACAGGCTTATCAGCAGAAATGCTGAAAGAGGCAGCAAATCAAGCTGTGATAACAGCTATCCTGATTTTTTTTTAATGTATTTCTTCTTGTGGCAGGGTCACTGAGCAAATGGGTTTTAGAGGACAGGATTCAAATTCTACTTTCCAAAGATCAGTCTTTTCTATGAATGAGAGGGCTGGAAATGGCCTGATTCTGATTGTACTTGCTGTTGGTTGCCACTGCTGGGCAGCCTGCACTTTGCAGCCACTTGCTGGGGTGTTTACTGTTGCCATGTGAATTTCTGCCTTTCTGCAAGCTATTTGCACCCACACTGGGGGTTCACAGCAAACTGCTTGGGCTGGTTGCACTTTGTGGTGGATTGCCCCTGGCTGGATGTCAGGCTCCCAACAAAACTGCTCTCTCACTCCCTCTCCTCAGATGAACAGGGCAGAGAATATCATGAAAGGCTCATGGGTTGAGGGAAGGGAAGGGAGATCACTCAGCAATTACAGTCGTGGAGAAAAAAAATCATTTATTACCAATCAAATCAGTAGGATAATGAGAAAATAAAATCTTATAATAAATTCTTCCTAGTGTCCAGTCTAAACCTACCTTGTTTAAGCTTGAAGCCATTCCCTCTAGTTCTGTCCTCAGTGTCCTTGAAAACAATGCTAGCTGCAGAAGATACAGACTGGACTGGATCTGTGGCAGTGCCAGAAATCCACAGAGCATGCACAAGGAACTAAGGTAAAAAGTTCAGTTGTGAAGAAGACTCTGACTTCATCCTCAAAATCCCCTGGAGACCCCCACCAGGATTTACTGTGCCTGCCCAAAGAGGAGGAATGCTCATGGACATGAGAAGCAGGGAGAGCTAATNTAGTACTTATTCAGTTTATTGATCACAGTTAATAGGGTGAGAATAACATATGCTAGCAATGATTGTTAGTTCCTTGATGATTTTTAAATACACTATCTGTCAAGAAATTAAGCACATCATCAGATTCTGTTTGAGATCTGTGACAAATCTGTACTCTACTGGTGTTCAAAGACTATGCTCACTTGTCATACTGTGCCCTGAATATTGAAATACTAAAGCTGACTACCTTGAATATAAATATAACCAATAATAAGATCAAGGTTTTAACTCTAGGTGGCAGTTTATTCCAACTTTTTTTTTTATACAGGCTTATCAGCAGAAATGCTGAAAGAGGCAGCAAATCAAGCTGTGATAACAGCTATCCTGATTTTTTTTTTAATGTATTTCTTCTTGTGGCAGGGTCACTGAGCAAATGGGTTTTAGAGGACAGGATTCAAATTCTACTTTCCAAAGATCAGTCTTTTCTATGAATGAGAGGGCTGGAAATGGCCTGATTCTGATTGTACTTGCTGTTGGTTGCCACTGCTGGGCAGCCTGCACTTTGCAGCCACTTGCTGGGGTGTTTACTGTTGCCATGTGAATTTCTGCCTTTCTGCAAGCTATTTGCACCCACACTGGGGGTTCACAGCAAACTGCTTGGGCTGGTTGCACTTTGTGGTGGATTGCCCCTGGCTGGATGTCAGGCTCCCAACAAAACTGCTCTCTCACTCCCTCTCCTCAGATGAACAGGGCAGAGAATATCATGAAAGGCTCATGGGTTGAGGGAAGGGAAGGGAGATCACTCAGCAATTACAGTCGTGGAGAAAAAAAATCATTTATTACCAATCAAATCAGTAGGATAATGAGAAAATAAAATCTTATAATAAATTCTTCCTAGTGTCCAGTCTAAACCTACCTTGTTTAAGCTTGAAGCCATTCCCTCTAGTTCTGTCCTCAGTGTCCTTGAAAACAATGCTAGCTGCAGAAGATACAGACTGGACTGGATCTGTGGCAGTGCCAGAAATCCACAGAGCATGCACAAGGAACTAAGGTAAAAAGTTCAGTTGTGAAGAAGACTCTGACTTCATCCTCAAAATCCCCTGGAGACCCCCACCAGGATTTACTGTGCCTGCCCAAAGAGGAGGAATGCTCATGGACATGAGAAGCAGGGAGAGCTAATGCAGATGTATAGGTGTATTATGAAATGTAATCAATATTACACTTAGCTCTAGATGTGGTTCTACTTTATTGCCAGAGGGTGCAGATGTTTGTGGTGGGGACACCCCCTGTGCACCCCACACCAAATAAACAAACCTGCCTTACACTCTACAGATTGTGCAGCCTGTTTTCTGTGTGGCACAGTTCATTTAGAAGGAATGAAAAATCACCAAGTGATGGTGTAAGAACGTTGCATGGGTTCCCAGAACCAGGCAGTGCATTTCTGGAGGGACTCTGATCAGTTCACTGACATTTTGAAGTAACAATAAAGAAGATTGGAGCAGCCAGGTTGTTCCAATAAATAAGCATTAAGGCAAAAAGTTGTTGGCAGATTTCTCTGTTGCTAGAATTGCCAGTGATAATGAGCCTTCAGCATCATTTTGGTCTTTCAGCTTTGGTCTTTGCTTTTTTCATGGATGGATAACTGCCATGTACCATCCCATGTACACCCACCTCAGGGATTACAGGGTTAGATAAGCAGTGCTACTACTACATAGTGGTTGAAAGCTATAGCCCAGTGTCTTCTAGAGGTCAGGTTTCTGTGGATGCTACTCCCTGCAGTTTCATTTTTGGAGATACAATCTGTCTGGGCTGATAATTGAAATAAGGCTTGTCTAGCAAAGTATATTCCCTGCTGGGCTCCACAACCCTTCACACCAATTGCTCTTGGTCTAGGTGCCCCTGCTCGGGCAGGGGGGTTGGACTAGGTGATCTTCTAGCTCCCTTCCAGCCCCTAATATCTGTGATTCTGTGATTCTGTGATTCTATGCTCAGCTCATTCTCATAGAGCTTTGCCACCAAAGTGTTTTCAGATTTGCCTGATGAGATGAAAACAAATAGGAGCACCAGTGGCTTGATGGTTGTGAAAAGGACTTACTCAAACCATACCATAATTCAGGATGTAAGGAATACTAATGGATCTGCAAAAGATGCTTGATTCTCCCAAACACAGCCTAAGAAACAGTTCAGATATGCTACAGTGCTCTCCTGAGGTTTGGTGATGGCTCCTTTTCTGTTCTCTTTTTGTTGTGAAAATAAAAAAACCCTGAACTCTCAGGCTTGTTTCTTAAAAAAACTTAATTACCAGTGTTTCTTCCATCTCTTTCCAGGTTCAGAAATTCAGTTAACTCCTCTAGATGAATGCCTTCTTTACATTTACCTTTATTTTTTCCTCAGAAAGACATGTTCTGACAAAGACTATGGGTGAGTTTAAGCTGTTTAGTGCAAGCTCTAAGTGGTATTTTTAGTTTTGGCAGGTATGTATCTACATGGGATGTCCTAGACATTTCATCCACACAGCAGAAAGTATGATGGTACAGAATTATTTGCCATGAACTAGATTTTCCTGCAATTAGCTTCTAGTTAAGGTGCCCAGAGCTGTTTTCAATTAATGCACTTTCATTTTAAAGCACTTAGTTACAGGTTACAAGCACTCTAAACTGTAATATTAATTGCAATTATTTTGTTTTATCATTACTATGAGTTGTCAAGACAATGTCAGATTCTACTGATTGAGCTGCTGAAATGGTGGCATTTTCACTGCTACAAGAACAGAGTGAAATGTTATGTTTTAAAAGAGGAAAAGCACAAATCTCCATGGAAAAGCTAATTGTTTTTCAAGTAATTTGGTAGTTATTTTTATACTCTTCTATATTTTAAACTGTTCTGCTTTTTCCCCAAATCTCATATTCTAATATGTGGACTCCCTGAGTTCACACTGCTATGTAAGCACACTTTAGGAACTATATCATCAATATATCATCAATACCCAGAAATAAAGGTAAACTCAGCTCAAATCAACAGAATGAGTCTCCCTCTTTCTTCTCCTGTGCCTAACAGGTTTCCTGGAGTGACCACTGTACCTTCTCCCAGGCTGAATTCCTCCAGAGCTGCCCATCCTCACAGAGATTTCCAGATGTGTTCATAAGAAGTCTCCTTCTTCCAGCACACCCATTTTCCATGGCTCTGAATGACATTTAGGAAAAAAAAAAAGTCTTTATTCTAAAAGAACAAAAGAAGTTTATAACCTGAGATGTTCTTCTGTGCTTTAAACAGCAGCACAGAAACACTAGACTATGTTATCTTCAGATCTCTGGTCTTAGCATCAGACTCTCATTGCAGGTAATCCTGTGTTCTCTACTATGAAAATAAGAAACCTGAAAAGACCTTATCTGTCTGGTGAAAATACACTGTGAAAAAAAAAAAAAGCCTGTCATCGTGTTGCAGATTTGTTCTCCTTTTTTTTTAGATACTGTCTCTAATATGAATTAATAACTTACATTTAATTTATATTTATATATTTAAATATAATTGCTATGGAATGTATTTAGCCTTGCAAATTTAAGGTCTTACTGGTCTCAGGGATATTGTGAAGATACAGAAGTTTCTCATACATAAACATTCAAGGAGTAATTCCACAATACTCTTATTTTCAACAATAAATAATGATAATTCTAAAAATAAGATACATCAGTTGCTTCAATAAAGATGGACCTGGGCATTTCCAACCTCTTGTTTTAGGTGCAGATGCTAAAGAGAAGGAAATGCCTCTCTGAAGCAGTGGTGGTTACCACAGAAACACAGGCTTCAAGCAAAGAAAAATCTGACAAAATGTAGTTGTTGTTATCCCTACAGAAAAGCAAAAGTGGACTCCCAAAAGAGAAAAGTCTGGGTTGTTCTGGGTTACAGGAATATATCACAAATAGAAGAAATTAAGAAGTAATTAAGTAATTAATAACTAATGCAAGTTTTAATTATTACATTTTGAGTCACTTTAAAAAGTGATTTCTTTTTTTTTAAGGGAATTATGGACACACCAGGGTGTCAAGCATCCCAGGAACTACTCACAGTCATTGTCACCCAAACCTTTTTGAATTCTCTAGTAGTTGGGTATTTAGGCATTTCTGAAAATTTCAGCCTTAACTCAACATCTTAATGATGTAAAGGTAGGTTCTTTTGCTTAAATAAACCAACCATTGTAACGGTACACCTGGCAGCATTATAAAGAGGAATAGAGGCAACCCTGGGATATTATTTAATCAATCTATCTGAGCAGAACAGGAATATTATGCCAGGTCTCCTGCAGTCTCTATTGCTGTTAATTGATTGCAGTGTGATGTTTGGCTTTTTCTAACAGCATGAAACTGCTATCTCATGCTCACTCACCTCCTCTTAGCCCTTGTGTCTGTCCAGTAGCAGACCAATGCTCAGTCACTGCCTCAATACTCCTTATAATAATATTTTTAATCATTTTTAAATTGCAGATCTGTGCTTTTTTTATTATGACAATTACAAATTAAGCTACTTTCCTTTTCCTGTCCTTCTTATATTTGTATTTAGTATCATTTATCTAAGAAAACACTTGTTCTGCTTAAGTTTGTTTGGTTTTCTTCCATAGATTGATCTTAGATAAGTCTTTTTTTTTAATCTTAAGAGTGGTCTTTTTTTCTTAGCTGTCCTCAGGTCATTATGATTTGACCAATCAAGTCTCTGGGTCTATGACACTACTCTAAAATAATCTTTAAAATGCCCAGCTCTACCTTGTGAATACAAATAACAGATTAGCTGTATCACTGCAATAGTTTCTGTGAAGCTATTCATGTGTTAGATTCCTTCATGGCAAATTTCATTATCACAGAATTATTTTTTTTTAACTTTTCTGTATAGTGGTTTGAGTTTGTTTCACTCCAGTGTGCAATTTTCCTTACTTCTGAGCAAAACTCTTGGACTAATATTTTTTAAAAGATGGTGCTGGTGTATCTGTGTCAAAAAATATTCCCCACCCAACTTCTTACTTAAAAAGCCTTAGAGACAAGAACTGAACTGCTGGCTTATTTATCACTGCATCACTTATTCATGGGTGTGAAATACAATCTTTAGACAAATCTAATGGCTTGTGGAAAATGAGAACTGAATTACTGGGTTGCCACATTAGTGTAGTGTTCATTTCAAAACATGTTTTACTTGAGGTGAATGTGCATATCTTGAGCAATTTTCTTCACAGAGCTNAAAAAAAAAAAAAGCCTGTCATCGTGTTGCAGATTTGTTCTCCTTTTTTTTTAGATACTGTCTCTAATATGAATTAATAACTTACATTTAATTTATATTTATATATTTAAATATAATTGCTATGGAATGTATTTAGCCTTGCAAATTTAAGGTCTTACTGGTCTCAGGGATATTGTGAAGATACAGAAGTTTCTCATACATAAACATTCAAGGAGTAATTCCACAATACTCTTATTTTCAACAATAAATAATGATAATTCTAAAAATAAGATACATCAGTTGCTTCAATAAAGATGGACCTGGGCATTTCCAACCTCTTGTTTTAGGTGCAGATGCTAAAGAGAAGGAAATGCCTCTCTGAAGCAGTGGTGGTTACCACAGAAACACAGGCTTCAAGCAAAGAAAAATCTGACAAAATGTAGTTGTTGTTATCCCTACAGAAAAGCAAAAGTGGACTCCCAAAAGAGAAAAGTCTGGGTTGTTCTGGGTTACAGGAATATATCACAAATAGAAGAAATTAAGAAGTAATTAAGTAATTAATAACTAATGCAAGTTTTAATTATTACATTTTGAGTCACTTTAAAAAGTGATTTCTTTTTTTTTAAGGGAATTATGGACACACCAGGGTGTCAAGCATCCCAGGAACTACTCACAGTCATTGTCACCCAAACCTTTTTGAATTCTCTAGTAGTTGGGTATTTAGGCATTTCTGAAAATTTCAGCCTTAACTCAACATCTTAATGATGTAAAGGTAGGTTCTTTTGCTTAAATAAACCAACCATTGTAACGGTACACCTGGCAGCATTATAAAGAGGAATAGAGGCAACCCTGGGATATTATTTAATCAATCTATCTGAGCAGAACAGGAATATTATGCCAGGTCTCCTGCAGTCTCTATTGCTGTTAATTGATTGCAGTGTGATGTTTGGCTTTTTCTAACAGCATGAAACTGCTATCTCATGCTCACTCACCTCCTCTTAGCCCTTGTGTCTGTCCAGTAGCAGACCAATGCTCAGTCACTGCCTCAATACTCCTTATAATAATATTTTTAATCATTTTTAAATTGCAGATCTGTGCTTTTTTTATTATGACAATTACAAATTAAGCTACTTTCCTTTTCCTGTCCTTCTTATATTTGTATTTAGTATCATTTATCTAAGAAAACACTTGTTCTGCTTAAGTTTGTTTGGTTTTCTTCCATAGATTGATCTTAGATAAGTCTTTTTTTTTAATCTTAAGAGTGGTCTTTTTTTCTTAGCTGTCCTCAGGTCATTATGATTTGACCAATCAAGTCTCTGGGTCTATGACACTACTCTAAAATAATCTTTAAAATGCCCAGCTCTACCTTGTGAATACAAATAACAGATTAGCTGTATCACTGCAATAGTTTCTGTGAAGCTATTCATGTGTTAGATTCCTTCATGGCAAATTTCATTATCACAGAATTATTTTTTTTTAACTTTTCTGTATAGTGGTTTGAGTTTGTTTCACTCCAGTGTGCAATTTTCCTTACTTCTGAGCAAAACTCTTGGACTAATATTTTTTAAAAGATGGTGCTGGTGTATCTGTGTCAAAAAATATTCCCCACCCAACTTCTTACTTAAAAAGCCTTAGAGACAAGAACTGAACTGCTGGCTTATTTATCACTGCATCACTTATTCATGGGTGTGAAATACAATCTTTAGACAAATCTAATGGCTTGTGGAAAATGAGAACTGAATTACTGGGTTGCCACATTAGTGTAGTGTTCATTTCAAAACATGTTTTACTTGAGGTGAATGTGCATATCTTGAGCAATTTTCTTCACAGAGCTGAACACTGCAGAAGAAGCCTTATGAGAAGAAAACAATGAAAAGCACTATTTAGGCAAATAGTTAATTTTATCTTTGCTTTGGCAAGTCACAATTCATTGTCCTTCTTGATGGTGCAAAACTAATTGGCTCTTACTGCAGTTACATTACCTCCAAAGGCAGATAAAATTAATGCAAAATAAACATTACCATGATCAAAGACTGACTAATTAAAAGGTAAACAGACTTGCATGAAGTTGACACCAAAACCTACAAGATGCTTTCTCAGAATTATAAACCTGGAAGTTCTCCAGGTTATCAGCTACTGTTCCAGTTCATTATTTTTTATCCTTTGCTTTAACCTTTGGTCACCCTTAATACATCTGCTCTGCAGTGATAAACATGATGAAAATGAGCTATGGAAGAGCAGTGCTGTATTGCATTACTAATTAATCTATCAAGTTACTTGTTTATAGCTTTAAAAAAATTGGTTTTTGTCCTATAAATAAATATGTCTGTTAAGCTTTGTGCTGTATGCGAAACACACATCTGACTGTGGAACTGCCAAGGGGAGTCCTTCATTTTCAAGAAATTACACTTTGAACTGTGAAATCTCCAGTCATTTTTATTCTTTTTTTCATTAAGTTGTTATAATATTTGCCAAGTTTGCAGGAAGGTCTTGTCTGATTGTGGGAATGATGTTATTTCCTTTGAAGAAATCTCAGATAACTTTGGCAACAGGCAATGGCTAATTGAGTGTGAGTGGATCAAGGAATATAGGGCATGACCACCAGGCAGTCAGGAGCATCATTTAACTTTCCAAGTTTAAAAGTTAAAATGCCAGTGACTTTAATCTGAGTCTTCAAAGAGACTGCAGAAACATTCTTGGGAAAATAGACATTTCAATCAAAAGAAAGCATGTTATTGTCCTGGTTTGAGTGAGAACAGAACTAATTCTATTTAGTGATCTTACTTTTCAGCTCCATTCTTCTAACTGCAGTGTGTGGAGTTAGCAGCCTGTTTCCCAGGCAGTCTCTGCTGCTAGCTGTGCTAACTTCCCATGTGTAGAGTTACTACAGGGATAAAATGCAGAGCAAGGCCACTGATGGATTTGTACACCAGACTGGGGGGTACAGAAAGCAAGAGGCTGAGCCTTCAAGGAGAGCATCCAGGAGAGGTGACATTCTGATTATTTTCCATGCAATTATTTATTTCCAGTCCTTAAAACCACAATCTGAGTCTCTCCATTTCTTAAAACAAAGGGTATTTTTTTACATTGTTTTACCAAGAGCTTTGTCTTTTCATTTAACATGGTGTGTGGGTTTTTTTACCACCAGTAAACTAATTGTGTTGTGTCTTGTGATAGAATTAGTATACAAATGAAGTGCAGGTGATTTGGAAGCAACTCATCTGTAGGGGTTATTCTTTGTAAGCTGGAGGTCTGCACAGCTTTCATCATCAGTTCCCAGAAGATCACCCTGGAGGTTTGTTGTCAGGTAGGGGCTTTGAGGACTTTTTTTTTGCTAGGCACAGGGAAGTGTCCTTTTTGTGACAGTGAGTCACTGAACTGCTCAGCCCTCCTGCAAAGCAGCAGCAGAGGATGTTTAAATTACAGAAGCCCACTCTTGGGGTAAGGATGACTAAGTACTCGAATAGATGTCATGGGAGGTTGCATCATTGTCATGTTTACTGGTTTCTGAGAGCAACAGTAAAGCAAAACTTCTCTCAAGTAGGACAAGGAATAGCTGATCTGTTTTTCTGAGATACTTATTTCACTTTCTAAATCCAGCACCTGTAACATTTTACAGAAAATAAATTGTTTAACACTTAATATTTTTGACACGTTATGTCAAAATATTAACTTCCAGTTCATTGCATTCATATTATATTCATATTTTATATGAATATAAAAACCTGAACACATGATGAAGATGAACTGAGCTCTTGTATCCATTAAATTAATTTCAATGAATTTGTTTCATCTGAGGGAGAACAATTGCAGAACAGAGTTCAAACTGAATTTTTTACCAGTGTATTTGTATATCACCTTTTTATAGTCACTGAATACATTGAAGGTTGGACTGGACAAGGCTCTGGGCAATCTGATCTGGTTGAAGATGTCCCTGCTCACTGCAGGGTGGTTGGACTCCATGTCCTGTAATGGTGCCTTCCTACCCAACCCATTCCAGGATTCCATGACCACTGTATTTATGATTATTTTTTTTAAGAAACAGAAAAACCAGCTGTGTACACTGCATTGAATGGGGAAACAGAAGGTGAAACTTGCTCCCAAACATCAGCTAAGTTGAGGGAATGAATGTGGAGGAAGCATATTTGAGTAACAACATTTCAGATAAACATTTTCTAATTTAAATGCAATTTCTTACTTGTGAACCCACTACTAACCCATTCTGAATCTTTTTAAATGCATTGTACAATTCGTTTGCTCTTCTGAAACATGTCTGTGAGAATCAGAAAGCAAATCTTTCTGTCCTTTTCCATCTAGATCAGCTTTTTATCTGCCATGGAGATGTTTTTTTACAGGGACATTCAGCTGAGGCCTCTGCCAAGAACAGACCCTCCTAACAGGTAGTGCCAGGGCCTGGGCACTGCTCTGGTGGCCATTAGCATGCTCAAGTCAGCATTGTTGTATCATAGCAACACAATACAATGCCACAAATGGGTAAGACATTGGTGTTTTGTGACAAAGAACAATCGGAGAATCTTGAATTTACTCTTCTGCTGTAATGTGTTTTATGTGCAAATTCATGAAGCAGATTTTCAGATATATAAATAATGCATTCTAGCAATAAGCCAGTTTTTTGATGTGGAAAATTGCCTCTTTTTGTCATAAAATATATGACTGTATCACCTGCTCTTCAACCATGTAAGCAGAAATAAGTTCCACAATGTTATTTTGATGAGGGCAGGTCAGCTGGTTATTTTTAGCTTGAGCTAGTACATTTAGCAAACTCCCACAAGAGGAAATATTCTTTACCTGCAGCTGATTAGCATTCAGAGCTCCACAGCTCCATCCATTTAAGCATCAAAACAGCTATTTTAGTTTTATTTTTACAACCACATTCTTGCTGTTCAGTATTAGGAAAAAGCTGCACTCAGAAAAAAAGGCATAATGTATTTCATGATCTCAAAAGCCAAATGCAAATACTGATTACTAAAGTCTCTGACATTGGAGTAATAAGCACATAAACACCAGCACAGCTACCCTCTGTCATTAATAGCTACAGCCATTAAAACCCTCCTGCAGTAGGGAACAACATTTTCACAGCATTTTTTTTAAGGTTTCTTTAACATTTTTCATACATACATATATAACATTTTAATGGCAGCTCTCATTTAAGTTCTGATTTAGCTCTAGTTAGTATGATATTTTAGGACAGGCAGGACATCTAATTGTGCTCCTTCACCTGGTTGCATAGGCTCACACATGGAAGACTGTTTTATCTCTATTTTTCTCTCTTTTTCTCCCAGTTTAGCTAACCAAACAAAGGTATCCCAGGGGGAATACCAAATTAGCACCTGGAAAGGCTTGAAGTATGATCTGCAGTTTAATATCAGTTACATAGGTACCCAGAACTGAGGGGGCAGAGAACATCACCTGTGCTCCCACTCCCTTAACCAGTTGTCCCAAGGCCCTGAAGTCTCTCTTGAGAGCCCTCAGTTTGCTCTTCCAAGGTCATTGGTGCCTATCTGGAGGGTCAGAAATGGATAATAATCTGTGGGTTGTATGAGGGTAGGAAGCTTCCTCACCCATCCTTAACTGTGGCCCTGGGCAGACAGCAGACCTGCCTAAGAAGTGGGTCAGGACTCATATTGGGCCTCCAGTTCCCTTCAGTAGGGAGTCACCCTACTGACTCTTGTTTTGGTGGAAGATGTTTGGATGCTGGGTTTGGGCTTCCTTGGTTTTGGGAACACTTCCAAGCCAGAGGATTCATCCTCCTCGTTGGCTGGCTGCACTTGCAGGGCATCAGACTCTGTAAGAGCATCTGGGAGGCTGTGGGAATAACAGAGGCAACACTCCTGCTGCACCAGGAAGGAACTTCTGCCATTGCCCCCATCAAGGGGCTGTGTAAGATTTGCTTGATGCCCTGACCATGGACCTGCCTCCACTCCCTCTCTTCCTTGAGATTTCTGCCTTTGGTCTGACAGGTAAAGGATGCAGGGGGTACCTGACCCTCAGTAATTTTTAATGGGTGATCCCTCTTCAGCCTCAGGGCAGGCAGAGCATGGCTCCAGTAGTCAGTCTCTTCCTCAACCTCCCTGATGCTCCTCCTAAGCCTTCCCACTTCAGCTTGCAGCTCAGCTGAGCAGATCATCAACCTGCTCACACCGTGCACAGCTCCCTGCTGCCAGGGAGAGGCTGAGGCATTCCTTGCAGCCTGCAACCAAAACCATCATATCACAGCATCACAGAGTGTCAGGGGTTGGAAGGGAGCTAGAAGATCATCCAGTCCAACCCCCCTGCCAGAGCAGGGGCACCTAGACCAAGTCACCCAGGAACAGATCCAGGGGGGGCTGGAATGTCTCCAGAGCAGGAGACTCCACAACCTCCCTGGGCAGCCCCTGCCAGGCTCTGCCACCCTCACTGGGAACAAGTTCTTCCTTCTGTTTCCCCTCAACCTCTTGTGCTCCAACTGACTCCCATTGCCTCTTGTCCTGGCACTGGATGGCACTGAGCAGAGTCTGGCTCCATCCTCCCTACACTCACCCTTCTCACCTCTCTCCTGTCCAGCATGAGGAGCACAGCCTCCTTTTCCCACCTGGTCACCATTATTCTAGGACTGTAGCACGGATTTATTGTAGGTGCTGGGTAGGAGTTTGTTTGGTTTATTATTTTTATTATTCTGTTTGTTTGTTTACCCAGCCCCATGTGTGTGCTGCTGGCAGTGCTTTACTGAGATGACTGTAGCTGCCTCTCTGCCTGCAAATGCCATTCAACATTAATTATGTCCTTTTCAGTTATATTTACAGAAATGTATCTGACTAGTAGCAGTTACTAGTTTGTGAGACTTTTTCTTCCTGTTTTTAAACTGTTTATTTAGTGGCTGACAGGCTTTTATGACATTGTTTGAAGTGAAACTGAGCTTTGGACTGACTACAGTGTTGTAATCCTGTCTGACACCCAGGCGTGTAGGGTGGTGTCACTGTGGACACCCATTATATTGTAATTTTATATATATATATATATAAAATATATATATAATCATTATTATATAATAATGATTGTGATTGCAGTGTTGAAGAGCCTTATCTGTCAGTTAAATAAATATCATAGTGTATAGAAGTCTTGCAATTAGGACTGAACAGGTGGATAAATTAATACAACCTTGTGCTGTCACTTGTACTGCAGAGCTTTTTCTTTTGACTTCCTAGACCATTTACCATTTCCAAGTCAAACTTCAGTCAGAAAGAAATATTTAATGCACTTACTGACCCCTCCTCCCTAGTCAACAGAGGAAGAGTTCACCATTTCTTCCTTCAAAGCCCCATGGCAGCACAGCACAGACGTGCCAAGTGGCAAACACTTCTCTCCAATAGTGCAGCTGGCAAGGGCAGGCCAGGCAAGCAGGGACAGATCTGGATCTGGGGACCTGCTTCTGTGTCCTTGCACCCATCATATATCAGTTCTAGGACCAATGTTATCAAAAGAACAGATTTTTTTATTTTTTAATTTTGTGAACATTCTTGTGAATAAAATTTGATTGCTGGATGGTTTTCAGTAACTACAGAAGAACCACGTTTTCTGCCAAAGTGAATTAAAGCAATATTGCTGGGGACTGTTTGCTATAGTGAAGGTGATTTTCAGTGCTCCGTACTTCAAGAAAGCAATTAACATGGAAACTCCTAGACCTGATAAGAGTTTGTGTACTTCTGAACCATCAGGGGAGGTTACCCAGTTATACATGAATTGCAGTCCAAACTATACAGACTGTTAATGACCAAGAGGTTCAACAAGACTAAGTGCAGGGTCCTGCACCTGGGTCAGAACAACCCTCACTATCCATCCAGGCTGGGGGATGAGGGGCTGGAAAGCAGCTCTGCAGAAAAGGACTTGGGGGTGTTGGTGGCTGAGAAGCTGGCCATGAGGCAGCAGTGGGCACTGGCAGCCAAGAAGGCCAATGGCAGCCTGGGCTGCAGCAAGAGAAGTGTGGGCAGCAGCTGGAGAGAGGGGATTCTGCCCCTCTGCTCTGCTCTGCTCACACCTCCCCTGGAGTATTGCAGCCAGCTCTGGAGCCCTCAGCACAGGAGAGACATGGAGCTGCTGGAGCAGGGCCAGAGGAGGCCACAGAGATGCTCAGAGGCTGGAACAGCTCTGCTGTGGGGACAGGCTGAAGGAGCTGGGGTTGTTCAGCCTGGAGAAGAGAAGGCTCTGGGGAGACCTTAGAGCACCTGCCAGTGCCTGAAGGGGCTGCAGGAAGGCTGCAGAGGGGCTGTTTCCAAGGGCCTGCAGTGAAAGGACGAGGGGGAATGGGTTGAAATGAGAGCAGAGGAGATTGAGACTGGATCTCAGGAAGAAGTTCTTTCCCTTGAGGGTGGTGGCTCAGTGGCACAGGCTCCCCAGGGAGGTGGTTGAGGCCCCATCCCTGGAGCTATTGCAGGGGAGGTTGGCCAAGGCTCTGAGCAGCCTGGGCTAGTTGAGGGTGTCCCTGCTCCCTGCAGGGGGGCTGCACTAGATGACCTTTGAGGTCCCTTCCAGCCATAAACATTCTATGATTCCCTCATCCAAAACATTCTTTCTGCTTTTCAGGCCAACAGCTCCCATCATGGATCTGTTGGCATGAACAATAGATGAACAATAGATGAACAATAGATGAACAATAGCACTGATAGCTCCCATCTCCATCCTGCAGCAGTGTTTATGGGTGTATGAGGAAGAATATAGACACTGGAATAACATATTTATTTAGAGTAACAAAATGGCAACTACTGGGATATTCTTTCCCCTCTCACCTTGGTTCCTGTTGTGGTGTTCAGCAAAGCATGTCTCAAAAACAGCTTGACATTCAGAAATTTTCAGTGGTGTCAGTATCTTGGTAGATGGCCTTACAGTTTTTCTGTTAAATTGCTGCTGCCTTCCTCAAGCTAATCATTTTGCTTTTAATCTGAAAAGTTCCAACTTCTGTCACTTGAAAAATGCTGAAAAGAAGAAAGGAACAAGAAAAAAATCCCTTAAATCTGAATTGCAACCCCTAATGAGAAAAAAAAAAATCAAAAATCTGTCATCCCATTCAGAAGAAAGAAAGCAAAAATGCTATTTTTTAAAAAGTGAAATAAATGCTTTCCCTAAACATGCTCGCAGTTGACAAAATGCTGGATGTTTAGGTGGCAATTATAGCTCTTTCAGAGACTGTCAAATCTTGTCACAACACATGTTATAAACGAGGACAGATTTAGACATGCTTTCTGACAGTTATGTGTAGGATGTGGATGGTTGGCAGTTAAATTTCAAATGCAGGGATATTTTCCTTCCAATAGATCTTTGCTTGTTTATTAAGAGGGAGTTACCGTGTGCTGAATCTTGTATCCACCATGTGCAGCTTTTCATCCTTCAAGCTTCTGACATTTCACTTTTACTGTCTTTGTGACAGCCATCTGAACATTGTTGTAGGTAAAAAGTAACCTCCGGTGGTCTGGAGATGTAAGAAATTTTTAAAGCTTTTTTTAAAGTGTTTTCATTCTGAGATTAGAGTAGGAAATGTGTCATACATGGGTGGATAGATAGCAAGGAAGCAAACAACAGTGACTGCAACACTGAGTGAAGGGAGCAGCTCCATGATGCACAGAGGATGGGATCATGCACTAGCCCACATCCATCATGTGAGAGGTGCAAAATGTTGGATGAGTATTAGTAATAATGTGCAGCAAAAAGCACACTCGTGTGATGATGAACTGCTTGGGTGTCATTAAAGGCCAAACCTGACAAGGATTTCAAACTGGTTTTGATGTCCAGATGTCAAATAGCATGGGGAGAGGAGAGAGAAGAGGAATCGTGCTACCATGAGCAAGAGTCCTGGCTCTTGGCAAGCTCTGAGGGTGAGCATGCTGCAGCAGAGTCACCATTGCATTTGGTAAGTGCAGCCTAAGTCTTTTTGACTGCAAGAACCTCAGTCTGCTAACCAGAACAGTGACAAGCTCTGCATTCACCCTTTATGCAGAGGTCAATAAAGAGGTGGGAAAGGGAGAGGCAGCACCTTCCAGTTAGGTGATGTCCAGTGCATTATATAGAGCTAGTGGAGAGAAGGGAGTTCTGTCTCCTTTAGACCCTGTGCCAAGTTCTAAGAATCCCTTCAAGATCCTGGAAGCACCTCCTCCTGGAAAAAAAAAACTGCTAAGAGGGGAAAAAAACCCATCTGAGTACATTTTTTAGTCCTCTCACACTCGAATATGGCACATTATAGACTGACTTTTATGAATGGTGGAATATAAAACCCCAGTGAATTGGGCAAGTAATGCTAACATCTCAGACAGTGAAGGAGAGGTGGCATCTATGATACCAGGACCTTGTGAGTCCCCTGTTTAGCTCTAGTAGCAGTTTAGCATGCCAGAGTGCTCACGTGTGTGCTGTGAAGCAGTTTTGGAGTAGCTGGCTGGACTGGGACCAAGGAGCTCGATGCGTTGGAGAACTGAGCCCTTAAACTGGAACACTGTGGGTGGCTGAGCCTAAGTTGTTGTACTTTCTATTTCCCTAAGAGTGACAGTATTATGTAACTGGCAGAGAGATGAACTTGTGTTCATTCCTAAAATCATCAAATATTCAGAAATATTTGTAAAATTCTGTCTTGAATTCTACAGCTTTATCTCTTGAGTTCTGAATGGGTAGCTCTGGCTGGTCACAGACCATTCCCTCAGCCCTAATGACATGCAGCCAGATAGTGCCTGCTATTTCACAAATGTGAAAATAAATGTGCTGTTTCTATGCTCCAAGACATCAGCATTTATTGCCTCATTTGGAAAAGCAACAGACTTATTTGGTTCATTTATACTCTGTTCAAGTACTGTGTTGAGAACAGGGACCAGCATCTTGCATCTTGGAGCTCTTCATATGGCTGGATATTCCCAGGCATCTTTCCTTCTATTCACTTGCATGAAAAAAAAACCAACTTAAGGTGGAAAAAGACCACAGTATGTACCAGGTATACACAATTAATTTGCTCATAAACTGCTAAAATGTAACATATAATCAATTTTTAAATTATTTCTTCATTTCCTTATTAAAATGAGCTTTTATGTCTCTTCTTGAGAGTTTCATCTACTGTGTGTGATTAAATTCTACCTGAAATATCCCCCTCTCCGTTGATTAACCAATGACACCTTGTTGGTAATGAAATATTACAAAATGTTTGTCTATTTGAGAAGTATTTTTGAGTGTTTTTAACTTAAGGAAATGTCATCTTTGCATGTATGCATTCAGAATAATAGAAGAATTTGCTGCTTGAGGAGTAATCTTCATGTTACTGGTTTGTTATGGGAGTACAACATCTAATTTTACATCTTTAGGCAGTAATGCTGATTGTGACAGAGCCTATCAGGAAATTAGAGGCATCAACAATTTCAGCCCTTTTTAGTGTCAAGAAAATAATCTTTAGGATTATAATTGTTAGAGATTTTGTCAGACTTGTTCTCCTTTTTGTCTTCACATATTTCTAATTACAGGTTGAAAAAAAAGGATAAGAATAAAATAAGCAATATAGTCTCAGAATATTATTATAATAATAAAAATAATTAATTTTCAAGTGTGCCATTGACTGAACCTGAGAAAAATTAAAATGCAGTAGCAAACTTCCATGTTTAGACAGAGGCACTTTAAGGCTTCTTTCAATAACTGGCTTTCCTTCAGGACAAATATATCTTTCAGTGCCCAGGGATATAGGTAATTTCTAAACTAGACCCATTCTGACTTCCAAATTCTTACATTAAAGAGACCTATATGACCTAGATAATCTTTGTCTGAGGAGTCATGAGCAGGGCTGACATCCTCTGGATATTTACACAGGGACTATTACTGACCACTTTTACAGGACTAATCAGAGGTCATATATATATAATAACCAATCAATAATCTGAACAAGCATCTAAATGCTAAACTTTTACATGAGTCATCAGTTTCTGCTAAAAACCCCCAACTTTTCTGCTTCCACAGTCCCAGTGGATGAACCAAAATAATCCCCATTCAGACATTTTTCTTGTTCCTGGGGTTCTGATGGGGTTCTGCAGGAAATTATTTTTTCATGGATTGCTAATAAGGATTTCTCATTCTTAACTGTCCACCAAGGAGCAACAAATGCTTCATCATTTTGTCTCAGCAGGGCTGACAGTAGCTGGCTTTGTAGTAGAGCCTGCCAGACATCAGCCACAGTTAGAAAATTCTCATACAGAGAAAAATGTATGTATTGGGTTTTTATAAATAGCATAAATAAATTGAAACTTTCCAATCAATAAATCCTTGCTTACTATGAAACTTTACTGGTGAGTTTAAGATTTTGTGGAGTTTTACTATAGAATGTTGACTTAATGTGCATGGTTGTATTCATCAAGAAAAAAATAAATGTGTATTGCAGACAAATAAATGAGTGTGTGTGTTAAAAGAATTCTGCAACAAATAATGCTACTGCTATTTTATTAGTCTTACTTTTAAAAAGACATTATTATTCTCTATTAGCAGAAAAGATTTAGGGCAGAAATAGGAGGTGTTTCAAGGGTTATGTACAGGTGAATTTTGTTATTTTCCTAAATCTATTTTATCTGGGAAAAGAATGTAGGCAGTTGCAATAAAATTTCACATTTTGTGCAGGGGTTCTCAGCTACAGCCTGGATTTTGTCTGTATGTGCATGCTTCAATATTACAGATACAGTTACAGATACTTATGCATAAATATCTTCATAAAGATATTTATATGATATAGATTATATATGTGATACATAATATAAATATATTATATCTATATTATAGATATAATATCTATAAATAAATATATATATTTTTTCTGATAATATCAGAAAAAATCAGAACAATCAGAAAGAATGAAACACAGTAAAAGAAACAAAAATATAAATGGGAATTTTTAGAATCTAATGGGATTTTCTGTATGTAGAAGACACCCCTTTTTAATTCCCCTTTCTGACTTGAAAAGGAAGAATTCTGGCTACTCTAAGATTTGTCAGGAGCCTGTGTCAATGTCTCTGAATGGAACACAAGTATTGTCAGCATCTGCTTCATCCTGCAGTGCTACAACTGACAAACTGCAGCTTTGGAGAAAATATGCATTTGCTATTTGAACACAATACACTGCCATTTGCAAAGGAATATTAACTTTACAAATCTCCTTACACAAGAGTAGCCATGGCTGTCAATGAAATGGGCTTTCTTCTGTCTGAGAAAAGTTCTGAGTGATGAAAGTTCCCCTGTAAGGCTCCTTGTAACAAAAGGAAGCCTGGTCAAGAGTGAATAAAAGACATTGGGCACCTCAGGTGGGATCCATCCCATTGCATCTTCAGCACTTACTTTTGAGTGAAGACTTGTTCTCTGCCAGTTGTCTGAGCAGGGAGTGGAGGGTAATGCAGACACCTGAGTTGGGTGTTTCACATCCTGAAGTGGGCTGCTGATTGCTGTGGGTAGGATGTGCCATTGGAGATGCTGATGCAGTGGGATAGAGAAATGGTTTTTGACATTCACTGGGGAAGGAAAGGCTTGATGCTGCAGGCACCAAGGCTCTGAGTCTGCCATGGCCTTAGACAAGTTCTGCTAGTGCTCTGGAACTCGTGTGATCACAAGTTGGTCATGCTGCCATCTTCTAGTGTGCTGAGCACCTGCTGTGAGGTGCTGAGCACCCTGAAAGCTCACTAAAGTGGTTGGCTACAGCCCTGAGCTAGCTCATGAGATGAAGCTGCACTATTTATACTCTGAGAGCATATGCATACTGTACTATTAGTGCTAATAATTTTGTCAGAATACTTTGTTAAAGCAAAATGTGAGAACATTTGTGGGCAGTAATCACAAAACAGGGTTGACAGCTTCTTCCTTCTCTCATTCACTCAGAAACGTTTTTCCTTTCAACAGATTATGAGAAGTAAATGGAACTGGTCATTTGCAGCAACTGGTGTTATTTGGCTGATAATACATGAATACAGGGAGCTGACAAGGTTATTGCCAAGTAGAAACTGGTAATAGGCAGGTGTCTGCAGCCCTATCTCAAATGGCAAGGGAAGACAAGCAGCCTGACAGCAGGAGCTGTGTGGGGACTGCCAAAGTTCAGAGCAGACAAGGTGGACTAAGCTCCTCTCTTCCATCACACCTGCCTAGGGGTTATAGGCCATTGTTTATCACCAATACCCTTCCACAGTCACTGAAGTTAATCAACAAGAAGGAATAAGTATTTTAATGTTAGTATCAAATGTCAAACCCTGCCTAAAACCTTTCCTCATGGCTGAGAACTGGGCAGGAAAAGTTCTCACCATGGCTTATATTGCCCTAGAACTTCACTGTGGCAAGAAAAATGATCTGATATTGACATTTCAGAGCAAGAAGTAAGACATTACAGGAAGGAATAATAATGTCACTGATTTGTTTTGTCCCCTAGAAAAGAGACATGCACACAGAGCTGCTCATTGCACTTGATCATCAGTGAATCATCAGCAGGACCAAGCTGCCTGCATCAAGCTTATCAACAGAAGCATTAAATTCTGCCTGTTACCCATCACAACTGTCAGCACTACAGAGTGTGGAATAATAATAGTAATAAAAAAAGACAGCAGAAAGCTAAAAAAAAATCCTACCTGATGAATCATTATAGTAAGAAAAGATGTGTGCAATTTCAGGCTCGCTCCTTCATTCATTATCACAGATTATCTGCTAATGCAGTTAATTGTAATGAGTGCATGGCAAAAACAGATGCAATAGTCCACCCCACAAGCATGATCTGATCAGGTTTAATGACAGAGTGTTCTTCAGAGTTCCTCTTCTCAATTCAAACATAAGTTGTTTTTAAGAAGAGTAGTTAGGGACTAAATTAATCTGCAATTAATTAATCTGAAACATTCTTCACCTTCCAACAAGGATTATGAGCAACAAGACCCAGCGAGTGCAAGGGCCAGGCATTTTATTTTTGTAATTATTAAGCATTTTTAAAAAGCTGAATGCATCTGAAGTTTTGTAAGCTAGATATAATTATGATCTGTGGGCAGTTCTTGATATAGTTGTGATCTATTCTCGTTTGGATAAAATCCATTTTCTATTCAGGGTAAGTGAAGGAACACTTTAATGCCTGCTAAGTTCCTAATGGCAGAGGACAGAAATGACCTTGCAAACTGTGGATCAGTGTAACAAGGTGGAAAAAAGGTGCTCAGCCCTATAAGCCTGGATTTGTACAGTGAGTTTTGAATACAAATGCACTGTGTTGGTGGAACAGGAATTGTATGCCAGGAAGGTACAAGGACATCAGCAAATGAAGGAGACAGCCAGAAAACACTGTGAATATATCAACAGGGCACAGTGACAGAACTCCCTGCTCAGTCTGAATGAGACCATTGCTGCTTCAGGACAAGGTCAGAGATCAGAGAAGGGTCAGGACACCTGAAAGATCACCTGCAGCAGGATAATGGGATGTACCAATGTCTCCAGCACAAATCTGGCACCTCATTGGCAGAAAATAAGGGAGAAGAGGATATGGACAAGAAGCAGGCAAGACCACGACAGTCAGAGGTGTTTAGGATCAGGATCCAAAGTGAAAAGCAGTGTAGGAAAGCATGGACAGGGCTCAGCTTCAGCTCCAATCAGGCCAGAACTAGTGGGAAATCTTTCAACAGCCATCCATGAAGGATTGCAAGGTCTGCACAGATCATCAGAGTGAGGGGGCATTTAAAACCTCGGCTTTGCATGAGCAAAAAAACCCACTTTGGGAACAGTGCTGCTGCAGGATGGTTTGTTTGCTGGGCATCATGAGCAAGCAGCCCAGCCTGGGCACTCACCTCAGGATTTAATGGAAAAAAACAAGTTCATATTCTCTGCATGCAAATAGTGCAGGATAAAAAACAAACCCACTTGACTCTGTCATGTTTCTGAGAAATAGCCCACAAATTTCCACATACTGGCTAATCACTGCAGTAAAAAAGAGGGCTAATAAAGTGTATCAACCATCTGAATAGTCCTATCAAATGCAGGTATGTGCACATGTTCCTGGAAGCCCAGGCACTGTAAGAGCTAATCACACATTATTATCTCCAATGAGCAGGAAATGTATTTTCACAAGATATTTAAGTACATATAAAGCTTTTTTTTTTTTTTTCTTAATGTTAGTAATTTTTTAGGGACATGATGCATGAAAGGGGAGGTGGGCCAAGGCTCTGAGCAGTCTGGTCTAGTTGAGGGTGTCCCTGCTCACTGCAGGGGGGCTGCACTAGATGCCCTTTGGGTCCCTTCCAGCCATAAACATTCTATGATCTGTGCAAGATGCTATCAGTCTATAAATTCCATGAAAAACAAAACAAAAAAAACCCCCCAAAACTAACCTGAGCATCAGAAGGATCTAGCCCTACATGGTGACAGATGAGAGGTAGCTGGTATTTTTTTATACAAAGGAGTGCAGCATGACTTGAACTTCTCCAAACTCTGAAGATAAAAAGCAGAGCCCTGAGTTCCATGGAAAAAAAATGGGCAGGAAGTTAAGAAACAGACACCAGCTAAGTTCTGGGGTGTTTATTCATCTTATTCAGTAGATATCTGCCTCCTTGAACCTCAACTGAATTGAAGAATCACCTCAGTAAAGTACATCTTGTCTGCTCTGGACGTGACTGGGAGCACAGGTGTGTTGCAAGATTACATCTGAGAAGAACAATTGAAGCCTCTTGACTGCCAGAGATAATGAAAAGGATCTGCTCTCTGGCAAAGGAACAGAACTAGGTCCAGAAGGACCGACTGTGCCTGCAGAGAGCTGGTGTTTAACAGCAACTGCTGGGGCAGACAGGAGATTCTGTTCATTCCACGATGCTTTTCACAGACAAGCTTTACTTCCACCTTACTCAGATCCACTAATTAACAAGCATGTGCACCCTGCAAGTACAGCTTGGGCTTGGGAAATGGTTTTTTTCTCTGATCATCTTGTTGGGTTTTACTTTTTGTGACACAATGGTTGATGAACTCGCTTAGAAAGGGACAGAGCTGAGTGTGCTCTCTCAGTTTCAATGGTCACACAGCACAGAACATCCAATGTGTTTCCTTTTGGACACAGTGAGGGAATTGCTTGGTACTTGATGAGTCTGAGTACTGCTAGACCTCACTAGCTGAGACAGTTTCCAGTGAAGGCATGGAACTTCAGAAAGTTATTTTTTTCCACAGCATTAATGATATTAAAATATATGTCAGTGTGAAAAATCATTTACTGAATGATATAGGTTTTTTAATGGTTTTTTTTTCAATGTTTTTAATATTTTCAGTGGGTTTTTTTCCCCCCCAAATAGAAAAGAAAAGATTTATTTTTTTTTCTCCTAGTGCCTTCAGTAGGATGCAGTTGACCTTCTTGGCTGCCAGTGCCCACTGCTGGCTCATATCCAGCTTCTCATCCACCAACACCCCCAAGCCCTTTTCTGCAGAGCTGCTTTCCAGCCCCTCATCCCCCAGCCTGCATTGATAGTGAGGGTTATTCTGGCCCAGGTGCAAGACCCTGCATTTAGTCTTGTTGAACCTCATGAGGTTCACCTGGGCTCACCCATCCAGCCTATCCAGGTCCCTAGTGGGTTCGAAAAGCCTGGCATCCTCTAGTTAGAGACATGAAGAAGTAACGAGAGTGGCCAAAAGACCCCGAGAGGAAAGCAGCAGTGGGGAATTCAGTGTGTAGTCACCTGAGCCGAAGGGAACAGGCACGGCTACTAGCAGCGGCCCGCAGAGCAGCCCCAGCTCCCTCCCCGGGCGGGTAGCAGCGGCGGGGCCGGTCCCGGTCCCGCGTCCTCGCTCCCCCCGCCGGGCCTCGGCTGGGGCGCGGCACAGCTCTGCTCAGGCGGATGCTTTCCCTTCCCTGAGGGCTGGCGGAGGTTACCGGTTGAAAGGGCAGCAAAGGGCGCCAAGTAACCCAGCGGCTCCTCCAGCCGCTCCCCGGTGCTGTTAGTCCCGCGGGGCCTAGGCCCAGGCAGGCGGCAGCGTGCGGTGCCTCCCTCCCCGGCCGCCGGCGCCCTGCTGCCCGCTCTGCAGGGCCGAGCTCCCGCCGCTACCACCACACGAAGGCGGAGAGAGAACGCTGCCCGACCCCCCCGCCCTCGCAGCCGGCCCCGGGCTGCGGGTTACTCGGCTTTTGTGCCCGCAACACCTCCCGGGGAGCCCCTGTGTCCGGGCGAGGCTCCGCTTGGCTCCGTTCCCCTGGCAGCGCGGCCCCGCTCGGCCCCCAGCGGCCGCGGCAGGGAGCAGCCCGGCGGCCTCCCCGCGCTACCCGCACCCCCCCCCGCGTTAGGTCCGGGCCGCTATTTTTAGCAAAATCCTCCTCCCGTCGCCACGGGCTGCGATCGCAGCGCTCAGCCCATCGCCAGCTGCTGCCGCCGCCCCGCCCCGCCCGCCGCGCACGGCTCAGGCTGCCCCCGCCACGGGCTCCGCCGCCGCTATGGCCACTTAATCCCCGCGGCTGCCGCCGCAACTTTGCTCCCCGCGCCGCTCTGTTCTCCCCCCTCTCCTCCCTCCGCCGCCCCGGGGGAAGATGGCAATCGGGGGAAGGGCTGGAAGTTGCATCCCGCGAGCGAAGAGCTAAAGCAGAGGCGCGGGAAGGTGAGTGGCGAGGGGCACCTCGGGGCTGGCTGCTCCCGCCGCCCAGCCCGCAACTTGCCGTGGGAGCGGAGGGGGGTTTCGGGGGAGCTTTGGCAAGGTTTGGGGAAGTTGGACCGCGCCAGGGTGGCGGTGCTGGAGGGGCGGCCGCCCACGGCAAGTTTGGTTTGGCGGGAGCGCGGAGGAGTTGGCCGTGCGGGTCCCCGGCGCCGCTCTGCGCGGGCTCCGCCTGCCCCGCAAACGGGGTCCCCCCTCTGCCACCCGCACCGCCCGGGGTGCCGGGGATGTGCCGAGAGAACGATGCCCTCCTCCTGCTCTGCGGGGAGCAGCCCCTTGGGGACCGTGAGAAGCGCGGGGAGCAACCCCTGGGGGACCGTGGGAAGCGCGGTGGCGGGCGGAGGGGGGGTCCCCTCGGGCAGTGGGGGGGTCCCCTCGGGCAGTGGGGGGGTCCCCTCGGGCAGTGGGGGGGTCCCCTCGGGCAGTGGGGGGGGTCCCCTCGGGCAGTGGGGGGGGTCCCCTCGGGCAGTGGAGGGGTCCCCTCGGGCAGTGGGGGTTCCCCTGGGCAGTCTGGGGTCCCTTCGGGCAGTGAGGGGGTCCCCTCGGGCAGTGGGGCGGGCGGTGGCGGAGGGCAGGTGCGGAACATCCCGCCCCGGCGGCTCCCTGCAGCTGTTTCGGGTGGCACCGGCATCCCGGGCAGGTTATTAGCATCGCTAGGCGTCGGATGGGCAGTTTCCACTTGTGTTGCCTCACCTGCAATGTGAATTTTGACCTGAAATGGAATGTAACAGCCCTCGGTAATCCCTCGTCTCACCATCATAGAAAAAAAACCCAACCAAAACAATCCAGGTGTTGCTTGGAACGCACAAAATGCGTATTTGTCTGTGATTATCCTGAGCCGGTGGCATTTTCTATTTGTAAGTGCCTCAGAGCTCCAAACGGTGTGAAACTAAGCGAGAATCTAAGAGGGGAGAAATGTTTAGAACAAGCTGAAGATTGAGAATGAAGTAGCGAAGTGAATTGAGGAGACCTTTTGACATCTGAAAATGCATGAATGTTCTTTTCTGATGCAAAAAGCTGTTGAGAATCTCTGTCACAAGCAGAACAAGCGCCGACACACAAACCGAGGAATTTTAAACATATTTGGCTTTTAACGTTGTCAGCTTCAGTTCCTTGACGTTCTGTTTTCTGCAACAGAAGAATAGTTTTGTGACAGTTATTTAGGATTTAATTTGCAAGCTCATAAAGGCCTGTAAGCTCTGCTGAGAACTCATGAACAAAAAAGGAAGGTATTTCACATAATGTTTTTTTCTAATGCCCTCTCATATCTTCCCTCTCTCAGTTATTCCTCCCCCCCTCCCCAGCTCCCCATCAGCTCCCCTGGAGCTTTTGAAGATATTTGAAATATTTCAATTAACAAATTATCTTAAATATATTTTTTTCTCATGTCCAGTGTATTCTTCTATGAGAATTTGTACCCAGAATGTGGACTTTATTCAGAGAGAAATGTGGGCTTGTTCTCTGTCATCATCCTAGAGCAGTCTTGGAAGGAATTGAATCCCTTTATATGTTGTTACTTGTCTAAAATAGATAGGTCTTAAGTATCTATAACTTTCCACTGTCAGTGATACAACTAATACTCTATCTCAACAGATATTTGCATTATGAAATGTGATCCAAAACATTAGGATAAAGGTGTCATGGTGCTAGAGAAAAACTACAGTCATATTTGCCTAGCACTGGTGTCAGGTTCTCCATGTAAATATTGAAGTAATTGTCTTTTGCAGGACAGTGACATTGTCAGTTCAGAATTCTGAAAGTGCAAACCAAAACAGGGTCAGATTCCTCTGTAGTTTGTTACCAGAGTCTGTGGGAATGTGTAAAACACCCAAGTATTTTCAACTTGACATTAAAATGCTAGTTTTGAAAGCAGCAGTGTTTGGTTTTTCCATTATTCTGCTTTTCCCCCAATGAAGAGCAGTCTACAGGATGAATCAGAAATAGTAGTGTGTACACTTTTATATATCTAATGTTTACCAGCAGTTTAAAAACAAAAGTGAAATAACATCCTCACTACTGAAAGGCCCAGTACATGCTTCATTTGGTGCAGTTATTCTGTTAGGTTTTGGTGGTTTGTTTTTTTTTTGTTATTAAATATAGTATAGTGATTGGGTGGCATATATATTTTCTAATTTCTTAATAGAAAATATCATTAAAAAGAGAGTTGCATACAAAGCTGTGTGCTTTCTAAAAGCCATTTGAAGTGGAAAAGAATTTTCAGTTGTTCATCTCACTACCTGAGCTAGTTAAAAGTTGCTGTTGAAAATGTAATTTGCACATTCAAAATATTAATCAAATTAATGTTTACCTGTCATGAAAACATTATGAATCCTGATATTAATGACCATAAATACTCAGGGTGACTAAATGTAGTTGCAATAGTTGTTTCTTACTTTTCAGCTGATGCTTAGTGAAATGTAGTTTTGAAAAGCATTAAAACCCATTGTGTATGTACAACTATAACCAACAAATATTTCCTAGCAATTTGGTATGTGGACTGGTTATCTCCAAAATGGTAAATTAAGCATTTACCAGCCTGTCTGTGCTGGTGTCATCTCATCAGTATTCAGAGCAGCTAATTCAGAGCCACTCAGGGTTTGTGTGCACAAACATCATTCTGGTTTGCAGTGCAGTCACAGATGAATCATGTAGTCCAGAGACTTTAGTTGTCTCAGGAGTGAGGGTTTTTCCCTTTTACAGCAGAGATTTGGGACAGATCTGTTGAGGATTATGTGCTCTGTGTGCTGCTCACGTGAAATTAACTTCTCATAGAAATTCCTGTGAAAATAATGAATATTTATTTCCCAGTCTCTTCAGGTGTGTATAAAAAATGTTGTTTAAGTTGCTGCATTGAAATAGGAAGGTACATCATATATTGGATGAGTTAAACTAAAGATAACCCTCATGTAAAGACAGAACATTGGACTATTCCATGTTAAAAGATATTTGTCACAATCCTGAGTTTCAGTAATGATTTCCAGAGAAATAAACATCTTTTTTTTCAGGAAAAGAGGCATTGCTGAATCATGTAAAGTTGGATTGTTTACTGAAAACTGATATGTGAGTAGGTGTTTTAGAGCTAACATTACTTCATGAAATCACCTTTTGGTTTTGAGTTTTTAGATTAGAATGGTCATGTATGACCAAATTTCTCTGATATTTAATGAAACAGACTTGGAATGAGCTCACTGTGTGAACATCAGTGCATGTGGGGTAAGACTTAATAATATTATAGAAGTTATAATAATAAAGTTGATTTGTGCATGTTAATCCATATCTTTGTCTTCAAGAAGCTTAAAAATGATGGTGAAACAGTCTTCAACTGCTGTTCAGGGAGGATGTTTCAATGCTTAGAGGCCATTTTAAAATTTAAAAATCAAAAGATCTGACTTTTCTGTGAGGACTTTCCATCTTCTCCACGATGCTCCAGTTTTGTACAATATATAGTTATGCAGCATTTTGCCAGAGAAGTTTGTCAGTGCAAAAAGTTGACATGACAAGATACTGAGCTAAACAGATTTTTGGTTAGATGAGGTTTTCCTGCTCATACATTCTTACATAGTTAAGATTGGCAAGGTGAAATGATGCACTTGAGCAATTCCTTTATGGGAAAAAGTGATTGAAAACTTTTTGTTAAACAACCTTCAAGACCAGATGTTTGTTTGTCTTTAGCATTAATTCAATGTATTATGTAGATTATGAGCTTGGAAGGTAGTAGAAAGCAGGTATTTGTCGTATTTTCAAGTACTTTCTTGTTAATTATGTTTATTTGTGTTAACATTTATCACTCACAAACACTGTGGAAATACATGGTTGCAGTTTCTATGTCTAATACCTGTCAGGATAATTTGTTTTTAAAGCTATTGCATAAATGTAAATTACTTTTATTTAAGGAAATGTCATAGTCTTCAGTGAAGAGACTTCTATGTGTGAGACTCTGCCATCATGGTCACAGAGTTATGCTCTTTTAACCTCTAAAAGAAGAGGTGGCCTTCTCTGAGTGTTGAAAAGCTTCTTCCCAGCCCACTAGAGAAGTTTTAGAGAACCTTTTGCAACACTAAGGGTCTCCCATTTGCACTCTGCTTCCTCTTGCAGCTCTGTGACCTTTCACCAAAGCTGGTGGGGCTTTAAATACAAATTATCTCATCACTTTCTTGGTTTTGCTTTTTGGTCAAACAGAAATCACATCCTCTGAGCCTATATTTAGTCAGCTTAAGTTTACCCTTCTGGTTTATTTTCATGTGAGAATATTCTCCATTCCTCCAGACACCTTTGTGCCCTTCTTTGTATCCTTTTCAATCTGAATTTCAATTTCTTTAGCCAATGTGATTAGAATGGCAGATTGTGCCCATAGAAATCTCAGCTGTGCTTTGTCCAAGGGTGGAAATATCTCCTTAAAAAAGTTTGACTGATGCATCCTAAAGGTGTATACAGGTCAGACTGGATGTTTAATTTCATGTTAATTTTTTTAATGCTCTTTATTACACTGAGTTACAGCAGCATTTAAACTCAAAGGGACTTTCAGAGGTCTGTAGCCCAACATCTTGGTCAAAGTAGAGTCAACATAGAGTTCAGACCATCTTGCTTAGGGATTTGCCCCATTCTGCCTGGAAAGTCTTGAAGGAAATTGATTACACAACCTCTCTGGACAATAGGATCCTATACTTAATTATCCTCATAGCAATTTTTCTTCTTTATGCTGAGTAATAACCTCTGAGTTTCAATTAATTACTCTCTAGTGCTTGTGATATGCATGTCAATGAAGAGCCTGGCTCCATCTTACCATAGAATGGCTGGAGTTGGAAGGGACCTTAAAGATCATGTAGTTCCAGCCCCCTGTCCCAGGCAGGGACATCTTGCTGGGATGAAGTTGGGACTGTGGCTGGCAGCAAAGTGCTCATTTAGTCATTAGGGCAGCCTAGAGAGGCTGGAAGAATTCAGACAGGCCAAGTGTGCAGGGCTGGAAGGGAGCTCCAAAGGGCATCTAGTGCAGCCCCCTGCAGGGAGCAGGGACACCCTCAACTAGCCCAGGCTGCTCAGAGCCTTGGCCAACCTCCCCTGCAATAGCTCCAGGGATGGGGCCTCAACCACCTCCCTGGGGAGCCTGTGCCACTGAGCCACCACCCTCAAGGGAAACAACTTCTTCCTGAGATCCAGTCTCAATCTCCTCTGCTCTCATTTCAACCCATTCCCCCTCATCCTTTCACTCCAGGCCCTTGGGAACAGCCCCTCTGCAGCTTGGTTGCCCTCTTTGATTGATTATCCCTAAGCAGATTTCAGAGACTTTGTCGTGCACTCCATATACATTTTCTCAACATCAGAATATCTGCATCTTCTGTCTCCTCCATCACTGGTGTTCCTTAGTGATGCCTAAATAGAATCTTGTAGCTTCTTCAGTGCACTGTGTTTATATGGAAGCTGAGCTTGATGCTGTGTGTAGGAGATTTTTTTTTTTGGATGTCTGACAAATTACATCCTTTTTTCTTTAGACCACAAAGCAGCACCAGAGCTGATTCCACAATTTCACTGCATTTTTTATGGAGACTGAATTGCATGTGAGAAATGTGGACATGCTGTTTGCAGTGACAAATTGTGTGTCATTTCTGACTCTGCTTGCCATTTAATTCTACTCAGAATGGTCACCAATACTTTTGGAGATTATCTGCTGGGATGTTTGGTGCATGTGAAATTTGTGTGCATTATTTCTCCTTGCTCTTCTCATTTCCACAGAGCTTCCTGCTCTCTTTGAAAGAAGAGACTGGGCTGGGAGAGAGGATGGAGATACAACTGAGAGTCTTTTTGTTGGGATGTTTGGACCATAATTTAGAAATGTCAGAAAGATGAAAATATACAGAGTATAGATAATGAAGCAATGTCATAGATGTATTATCATGTTAAGATATTTATTCTTTACAGTGATTTCAGTCTAAATACTTCAGGAGAGAGAATGAAAAGACATTTTTCTTTTAAGGCCACAGAAATGTAATTGAAATAAAATAAAATTATGCTAGATTAAAGGAACATATTAAATTCTGATTGCTTAGTCTGATGAAGGGTGATTTTCTTCATGAAGTTGTTTAACTGTGGCATGCATAGGTTAAAGGATTTATCTTAAAGTATCATGTGATTGCTTCTTTTTCCAGTCTCTATTGCCATGGTATGTATGTAGTGATTTTGTATTATTTTTCTTTCTGGAAAAGAATACTGTATAGCTTCCTGCCTCAGAAAGATAATGACAAGATTGAAGTGTGTCATTTAGGGTATATAGTTGTATTCTGAAGTGAATGGAAGCTGCATAGATTGCCAAAGATTAATTAGACTGAGGTCTAATCTATTTATCATGTTTTGTTCATATTTTGTTTATATTTGTGTGGTTTATTTTTATTTTTTTTCAAGTAATACATTGTAAAAGGATGTGGAGTATGTGCTTAAACAGAAAACAAAGCAAAGGCAGTGTCTTTTCATCCTTGGAGCAGTTACTGAACACCAGTGTCTGATCTGTCAGATTTTCATATGCAGGCTATTTTTCTCTTATGTACAGGCTTTTTCCACTAATGTTGCTGCTTCAGTCAGATAAAGGAATAATTATCTATACTGGTATTAACAGAGCTGATATTACTGACACATATCAAGATAAATAAAGTGAGAATCAAGCTTGCATCAGGTTGAAAATGTTTGCTACCAAATCAGTCTAATTAAGGAATTAAGTACCATTGCATATTGTCATCCAGTCCCTAGAATTTTAATAATACTTGGATTCTTATTCTTTGGGTGATTAAAAAAAAATTAGGAAGCATAATGTAAATTGTGTTGAACCTTTTCTGTAAAATTTAAGTTTCTGGAAAAACTAAGCACTGTTTAAAGAAAATGATGCATTTTGATCAGGAAGCTTTTGTTAGAAACTACTAGTAAAGTCATAGGACTAATGTGAATATATCATAAGTCAGAGAAAGCTAATGAAGAAAGGTAATGAAGAGAGAGTAAACAAAAAAAATAGTCACATTTTTGTTATTTGAATACTCACATTCCCAGTTGTACTGGGAATATATGGGATGTACAGAGTTGAATAATGAATATCTGGTTAGGCCATAACATCAAATAATAGCAAAGCCTGATAATTTCTTGATTTTTGGGAAGGCCCACTCTGCTTTGGGTCTGAGCCCTTGATGAGGAGTCATCTTTCATATCTTGGTGGAAAGAATCCAGATTCAATAATACAATTTATCCACTATTCAGTGCAACACTGAGAAAAAGGATAAACCAAAGATCCCTCCATTCTGTGCAGAGTTGTAAAATCTACCATTTTGCTGGAGAATGGGGTGTATTTTCCTTTTTTTTTTCTTATAATTGACATAGAGAAGATAATTACAGCTTTGTGTATAAGCACTGGAGACAATTTGGAGTCAACCAAGTAACTGAAGAAGCTAAAGGCAAGCAGGCACTTCCAACACCTAAATATTTACAACAGTGAGCTATGAGGAAGCTTTGGTCTCAGCTGTAAGAGAAAGAGCTAAGCTCTGCATTGCTCTCTACAATCAGGTGGAGTGCAGTCAATTTCAGTCTGCTGTTTCAGTAGCAAAGAAGGGTATTTTCTTCATGCTTCACGCACAAATAATGTTTGTTTATTTATAATCTGATCCAAAATTCAGTAACCCTCTAATTCCTGTGTCCAGTGTGCATCTGAACTATTTTCAACTTTAGCTCAGAATGTTTCCTTCTCCTGGAGTACCTGAAGTTGTTCATGATTCTCATGCATGATAATTCAATTTTACTGGTAGCACAGTTATGCATCCAAATGTGGTTTTCCAGATGTGATCCCATGGCTCCCAGATAACCTGTAATCTCTGACTTATGCCAAGAGGTTTTCTTTAGAAATGAAATGGCTCTTTCTCTACTTTTCACACAAAAGCTTTGGTAGAGGCTTGCCAAGGGGAAGGTGAGAGATGATGGCTTGATAGTGTGGCAACAAACTTTTATTCCTTGAATACTTTTCCTAGAAAGTTGCCTTTTCAGTGATGCAAATGTATTTCCTCCTGAATTGAGCATTTGAGGAAGCAGTTGAACACAAGAGGAGTCAGCAAGTGCTAGAGAATGTCTCACAGTCACCAAGACTTTAGTGAAGAATTTGTGAACAGTGCTGCTGCTTCTCTTCCAGCTGAGGGGAAGTCCACGGGCCACTTGAAGAAGTCACTTCTGTTCTCTGTTCAGTGATCATAGCCACTTATCTTAGCCACTTTCCTTCAGTGGCATTTATGGATCCTTTCTGTCAGATCTCACTAAGATTAGATGCACCATCAAATGCAGGCTTGAAGACAGGTTATAATGTGAAAAAAGACATCAGTTTTGAATAGATAAATGACAGCGCAAAGAGTTCTGGTCTTAAGTCAGGCTTATTCTAAAATACCAGTAATTCATGTTTGTTCTTAACTGTTTTCACACATTCATAAGGGAAAATTCACTTACAGTTGCTATGACATTAACAGTAAGCATACAACCAGATTAAAAAAGAAAAAGTGACTACTTGCCTCTTCAAGTGAGCTTTTAATTTTCTGGATGAATGCTTTTTCAAAAATACAACTTTGTCTTTCAAATTCCTCTTTCAAGCTTTCCCTTTTAGATTTTTTTTTTTTTACCTAATTTCTACTTCTTGCTATATAGCTTCTTGAATTCATGATAAAATCACTTCTGCTGTGGTCACTATTCCTTAGAGTAGTTTCCATTGCAGTTTGTCCTTGTATCACAGTTCTCTGACCTGGTTTGCAGATGGGATCCACCTTTCTTAAAGTGGGAAGAGGGTCTGTGCTTATTGACAGGGCTTTAAACTGCACTTGAAGTGTGAAGGGGAGAGCAGGATTCTCTGTGACAATGTGGGATCACAGAATGGTAGAGGTTGGGAGGGGCCTCTGGCCATCATAAAGTCAGAGCAGGGTCACCCAGGGCAGGCCACACAGGAACAGATCCAGGTGGCTCTTGAAAGTCTGCAGAGAAGGAGACTCCACAACCACCCTGGGCAGCCTGTCCAGTGCCCTGTCACTCTCACAGTAAGTTTCTCTTTATGTTTAAGTGGAACTTGCCATGTTTCACCTTCCTACCATCACCTCTTGTCCCATCACAGGGCACCACTGAAAAGAGCCTGGCCCCTTCTACCTGACATCCACCCTGCAGATATTTGTAGGCATTAGTAAGATCCCCTCTCAGTCTTCTCTAGACTAAACATCCTCAGTTTTCTCAACTTTTCCTCATAAGAGAGATGTTCCAGTTCCTTCATCATTCTCGTAGCATTCTGTTGGACCTTTTCTGTCCTTTCCCTGTCTTGGATGACACGTTATGGTTAGAGGGACAAGGTGTTAGCCAGAGCCCTCAGCATGATGCTCTGAGAAGTGTTGGGGGCACTGCAGCACACTTAAGTCTTAGGGAGATAATGAGCCAGAGGCACCTGAGGTAACAGGATCCAACAGGGAAACAGGAGGGAAATACCTCAGGGGTTTTAAGGGGGTTCCTCTAAGAAGGTGATGGCAGCCCAGCTGAAGTGGCACTGCAGCCATGCATACAGCATGGGCAGCAAACAGGAGGAGTATGAAGCCACTGTGCTGCTGAAAACTGTGACTAAAACTTGTTGGGATGAGTCCCATGGCTGGAGTGTGGCTTTTGGTGGCCGCAGGCTGTTTGGAAGGGACAGGTGAGGAAGGAGGGGCAGAAGTGTTGCCCTCTACAGCAAGTAGATGTGTGGAGTGCTGCCCCTGACAAATAGCCATGAGCAGGTCAGAAGTTTATGGGTAAGAACTGAGACTGAGGGAACAAAGGGAACCAGAGGCCTTCAGGGGGAGGCTGGTGTGTAGCTCAGGCAATTGATGGGAGCCCAGTGACAAAACCACCTTCCTGCAGCTACAGCAGGCATTGAGCTTGGCCTGCTGAGGGAATTCAATCTAGTATCTGCTGGAAAAGTTGAGCTGTAGGCAAGCCAGGACACTCCTGAAAGGTATGGGGGAGAAATTCTTAAGCCAAGTAATAAACAGTGGATGTAATACTCGACCTGATGGTCACTGATGTGAGATAATGATGTCCAGATTGGAAACAGCCTGGGCTGCGGTGGTCAGGCACTGGTGGAGTTCACAGTCCTGAGGGGTATGTGCCAGGAAAAGCCAAGTCAGGACCCTGAATTTTAGGAAAGCAAATTTCCAAGAAGAATGTTTTTACGATGAGGGTGGTGAAACTGGCACAGGTTACCCAGGGAAGTGGTAGATGCCCCCTCTCTGGAAATATTAAAGGTCAGGTTGGATGGGGCCTGAGAAACCTGCTGTAATTAAAGGTGTTCCTGCTCACTGCAGGGGGGTTGGACTAGACCTTTAAAGGTCCTTTCCAAAGCAAACTATTCTGTGATGCCATGAGTCCTCAGCACACTGACTGGGATTACTTTTTCAGTGTTTGTGGCTTAAATTCTCATAGAAATTTCATTTTTTTTTCTCTTGACATGCTTATAGGCCATGAAGGTTTTTTGTCTTAGAATCTTAAGCACAGTATTTGCTATAGAAATGTTTAGATACCTGCAATTTTGAACGTTGCACCTTTCTAACCTGATTTATTTCACAGGGCTAAAACTGAACCTCTGTCTTTTTGAAGAGATAAATGTTATGAGTAAATCTCATAACATTTTAAAATCAAACTAATGTAATTGAAAGTAATGCAGTCAGTGGTAAATTATACTTAAAAGACTGTTGAGAAAAGCCACTTTTGGCAAATAAAAATTGTAAGATGCTATTTATTCAAGCACTTGGTGTGACAGATTTGTGGTAAGAATAAAATACATGATTACAATACATATATACAATAGTACTGACACAATATATTTGTACAGACATACAGTATGTACAGAACTACATTTCATGTTTTTAAGGTGTTTTTTTTTTATTTTCACATTTATTTTAAATGCAGACTAACAGAGGTGTCAGGTTCTGGCAACTAAATTTCATATATAAATCCGTCCTGTGAGTTGGTGTTACCAGGAATTCATGTCTGCTAAATCTAGACTTTACTTGGAAGTTGTTTTTTTTTCCTTTCAGGTTTTGATTTTGTAATTTAGATATTTGTCCTGCCAAGCATACACTGAAGTAGTCTCAAGTGAAACCAAGGACTGATACTTTTCCAAGTGTCAGTAACAGCTACAAGAGTTCAGTGCTGTGTACCTGCCCAAATGTAAACATGCTTAACTTTTTTTGATCTTTTCCTGTCAGTTTGACTGTAGTAGTATTCCTTAAATATTTACTCAGTGATTTTATTTTTTGGTTGTTTTTAATGTAGAGAGGTTCAAAACATTTTCTTTAAGGAGCTTGGCAGAAAGCTTGAGGCTTAGCTCAAAGCAGAACTTTCATGGATTGAGAATTTAATCTGTATTTTAATCCACAAAGACCTTTTGAAGGAAGCAATGCTGTAACATTACCTACATGGCAAAGCTCTTAGCTTTATCCTGTCAGTTTCAGTTTTCTTGGAGTTTTAGTGAAGAATATGACTCAGATGAGATGAAGGAACCCTTTGATATTCTTGTTTTTCAGCAACAGTGGAAGTACTGTACTCAAAAAAAAAAGGGGGGGATGGGGAAGGCAAATCATAGAACTTGATGACATCAGTAGGCAGTGCTGGAAAGAGAGGATTTTAAAAAATCAGAACAATTGGATTGCTTGCTGGAGACCACATCTGAACAGGACCATCTTTGTTATATTATTAGAAAATAAAGATAGAATCATAGAATGGTAGGTAGCAGAGAAGTTTAGCCAACATTCAAGCAGTTGGATAAATATCATCTGGGAGTGGGAACTGTGCTAATAAAGGAATTCTAGAAAGCTTGATCTGAGAGAGAATAATACAAAAATGGATTGTGTGCAAAGTTGTGTGAACAAAGATGTACACTGTCAAGATTCATAGATTCATAGATATTAGGGGTTGGAAGGGAGCTAGAAGATCATCTAGTCCAACCCCCCTGCCTGAGCAGGGGCACCCAGACCAGGAACAGATCCAAGATAGCTGCTGAGGGTTCATAATGAGATCAGAGAAAATGATTCAGATATGAGAAAATCAGTAAATTTCCAGGGCCATCTGGCAGCTCCCAGGTTCAGGGCTCATAGTGGCACCTGAGGAGAAAAGCTTGCTGAGTAGATGGGAAGCTCTGGTGATGAGAGGGAGCATCTGAGGGGGAGGATGGTGACACCTACAGAAGGGCTCAGTTGAGAGCTTGGGGCTGGATGGGTTTAAGATGAGCATGAAAATGTATTTTTTGAGAGATGCCAATGTTTTCTTTACCCATGTTTGGAGATTGTTGTGATACTGTGGGGAAGTCAAGCTGTGACACACTGTAAAAGTTTGGTTTAAGAGTCAAGATTTAGTAGAGTTTAGTTGGAAGATGGAGTGTACAGGGAACTCTTGGGGATGTTACCAGTTCAAGCTGGGTTTTATCTGGAAATACTACATTTTAGCATTGTGATGTTTGAAATACCCTCTAAAATGTAGCTAGGACCTAATTGTGAGCATTTGAGTATTTTGACAGCTAAAGTTGTTTCATTTTGGTTTTTTCCATNATTTTTTAATTATTTTTTTTTTAACATTTTATTGGTGTTGCTTTTCGTTTGGTTTTTTTCTGAGAAAAAGAAAGTTCATTTTTTGGTGTCATTAGCCAGTGCATTTGAGATATTAAACTTGTCCTTCCCTTTCTTATGTAACACAGGTGTGACAGCAATTACTTTTTAATTTCTTTTTAGAAGCACTTAGGGGCAAAATGTGTGTCAAATATTGCACTGTAACTGAGTAAGAGCCAGGCTTTTTTTCCCCTTTTTAAATTTTTTAAATTTTTCTGTGATTGTGCTTCACTTTTTTTGGGGGGTGTGGGGGAGCATAAATTATGAGCCTAACTTCATTATTAATTTCATTTTTGTTTGGATGACTTGGACCAAAGTTTGCCCTTGTTAGATCGGGTCTTCAAATCTTCCAAAGAAAATGGAATGTAAATGTCTTCAGAGCTGCACAAATGCAGCTGATGAGTCCCAGAGCCAGGTGAAGAGCACAGCAGTGTGAGTAGAACAACCTGTTATGAGTACCAGCTGCATCTGCAAGCTTTAGTCACACCTCTGACTTCTGCAGCACCTGTTGCAGCCAGTGGAAGGTCTGGAATGAATTAATTCAGATTAACCAACTCTCTTTATTCTCTGTGTGTGTGTGTGTCTTAGAATTTCACAGCCTAATTTCACAGAAGCTGTGCTTGCAGCTTGTGGTTTATATTTTTCATCAACAGGAATCCCCAGTTGCCTTCTCTCTGCAGTGTTGCTGTAGTTTGGTTTTTCCTTGTGCAGTCAAGAGGAGAGATGGCAGAGGTGCATCTTCCTCCTAAGCCTCCCTTCTATATATTGCAGGGCTGTTACAAGGTCTCCTAAATCATTTGATGTGATAACATCAAACCCCTGAAAGGAATTCTTCCTTTTACTGGGAAATCTGGTTGTACACCAGTGCTGAAATAGTGGAATATCTAATAACTTTCTATTGGCAAGTAGACTGTTATTCTATTTCTATTAATATTCTATAATATTTCTATTATTATTTTATTTTCAATTATTTACCTACCTCATTAAATTTTATAATCGACAATTTAATCAGAAAAAAA
>VYZU01073850.1:0-12539 GCA_013401355.1 Ceyx cyanopectus | reverse complement strand
CCATAGTTTCCTTTTTGCATGGCATGAAGGAATATGTAACACATCAAATTTATATTTATGCTGAAATAAAGAGCTTTTGTAAAGACTATTATAAGTGATTTACATAAGAAAGGATGCACTTAATATTCTGGGTAAGTGTAAGTATGGATCAACATTCAGGTAATCCTCAAATATCAGAGTAAACACACATTTAAGAATCTAGACCTCAGATGTACCCAAAAATCACAAAGTGTGCTGAGTTTTGCAAGGCTTTATGTGGATCTTCATGTCCTCTTTTCCCTGGGGTACTAGCATCTCTCTTGTGACTATCTCCATCTTCTTTACCTCTCATCACTCAGAAAACAGATGTTTGAGACTGGTAACTCCTTAGAGGAGAAATGCCTTCCTAAGTAGGTTTGTTTCTCATGAGACATTTCAGACAGTACAAAAATATTGTCATTGTTGTCAAAAACATTTTTCAAAATCTGAAAAGTAAGAGAGAGAAAAACAGATCAATATTTTCTTTTTTTCTTTTTTTTTTTTCTTTTTTTTTTCTTCTGGGCAGCTCAAATGGAAAAGAATTCAGTCACTATAACAGTGAAATAAAAAAAGTAGAATGTTGATGTGAGCAGCCATAAAGGTGCTCTGATTAGAAGGGAAAACTACTGAAGAAAGGCCTGCCAGTCAGTTACCAGCTTGGTAACATGTATCTGGAACCAGAAACTACTGGCCTCTTGGAAGTGCAGCTGGGGTATATAGAAACCAGAAACAACCTGAGGTACCTCTTTTAAATGAAAAATCAAGAAGATGCAACAGCAATTTATCATCTGGAAAAGTCTGAGAAAATCAAAACATGTCTGAAAGAACAGAAAATGTCATCATCTGTTGGCTGCTACAGGTGAAAAATAAAATTAACATGTATTTGTTGCTCAGAGAGATAGGGTCCTACATGCTCTTACATTTCTCTGTAAAAAAAGGCTTTATTTTTATTCAAAAAGAAGCCTCTCTCACTGAGAAGTTCCTGTGCTGTATGCACTGTTCCTTTCCTAAACAGGATCATAAATCTGTGGCAATTTGTCTAAAGTAATTTAGAGAATAGAAACCTCCATGTCCTTGTGTCTTATGGAATCCCATGTACCCATGGTTAGGATTTCTACACAACTGCAAGTTGGGTAATCCTTTTAAGTCATGACAGATGTTGCCTGTTACCATTTTGAGGGAAGGAGAGGAGGAAAAAATAAGTTTTCTGTTTAAACAAAGACATTAAAAATAATATCCAAATCCGGATATTTGTGTACAAATTTTCATCTGAGAAAAATGCTTTTTTTTTTTCCTTTTTTTTTTTTTTAAATAACACAAAAAAACCCCAGAAATAAAATAAAATAAAATTCATCCCATACCACTTAGCCACGTGGGTATCTCTTGTAAACTTCATGCCCAGAGTTCAGTTTACAGGGAATCCAGCAGGAGAGCAGCTCTGCTGGCTGTCACTGAGTGCCACGAGCCACAGCAGGCAGCAAGCACACAAGCACTTAGAGGGACAACTGGGCAATCTACCATCAATGGTTCAGCAAACTCAGGCAGATGAAAGCTCAAGATGACAGAAAAAGCAGCAGCTCAAGACCAAATTCATTGAAAGGAATAGGAGTTTGGAAAATGTAAACTTTTTTTTTTTTTTTTTTTTTTTCATTGGAGGGGCAGTGGAAGAAGAGGAATCTGTGAGAGTGGGAGCTGGCACTGGGCTTTTTGAAATGCCCATTATATGACCATATAGCTCCTTTCTTTTCCTGCTTATTAAATTATTCTAATAAGCCTGCACATGCTATAAAAAGACTTGGGAAGATATATTAAAGACTATAGTCTAGAGAAGTTAAAGCAGTTTCTAAATATTTCATATGTGATCATAGGCATAGTTAAAGAAGATATATACTCTATAAATAAGTTACTAGCTATAGGATTATTGTGTTGCTCCCTGTAAATGAAAGCAGTTGAATATTTCACTTTTTACTTGCATGCTTAATTTATGGAGAGTTTCCTTCAGAACAAGTGCTTGCTTTTTTATGCACAGTGTTTAGTTGTGGACTTAATTCACATTTCAGTAAATGTGACTGGGCTGGAGAGGGGATATGCTGATTTAACATAAAGACCTTGTGATTTTCTGCAAGACAGCTCGGCACAGCCTGGGGTCCTTTGAGCAGGATGCTCTGGTACCTGCAGTACAGAGCTTGCCACACACAGACCTGCAGAATGGCCTCACAAAGCCATTTCCATCCCAAAGCACTTGTATGTGGAACCCTAAAGACTTCCAGATGGGTTTTTTTTTTGTACCAAAGGTCGAACACAGACAGATGCTGAGTGATTTGTCCTGCTCACAGGACAATGTGCTAGCCAGCACTGGAACAGTTTGCTGAGCAGTCTTGGTGGAAGTTGGTTCAAGTGTTCAAAATGTGCAGAGAGCTGAACTACAGCTTAATATCTGTGAATACACGGTGGTGCTTTGCTCTTCTTGGGACTTATTCAAAAATCACTGAATTCATCATGAATCTTTCTATTAAACTCAAAAGTCTTTGGATCAGGCCTTCTATTATTTTTTGTTTCTTTTTTCTTTTTTTTTTTTTTAACCTAGAGCTCTTTGGCATTTTAAACAGCATCTTTATGTTTCTCATTTTATACTTTGAAACCGGTGGTATTATTTTTGCTGAGCCTTGTCAAAAATGTATTACATATCCTAGTTAATACACTTTTGCATCGAGGCTGTCTGGTTAGGAGGAGTGGAGTTCTTTCAGTTGAAAGGGTTCAGAACTGAGTAACAGGTTGTCTTGAAATTATAGACTTGCAAGAAACACTTTTTTTTACCTCCCCCACATTTGCAGAGATTGCCTGCTTGACCCATACAGGGAGCTTGGAGGATCTCTTGGTGTAGATTTTACAAAAGAAGTGTTTAATGGGTACTTCACTAAGAAGCAAGTGTATACTCATGGAAATACCTGTTTATAGCATTTCTCTGTTGGGCCTGATGATGATGTAAACCCTGTTTTCACCACCAAAATTATTCCTCATGTTGTAGCTTTTATCATTTGCTTAGGATTTAAATTAAAGGTTAACAGCATCATTTGCAATTTAGTCAAAGCATCCCTACAAAAGCTTGGCTTACTAGAGTTAAGAGGGGAGGAGGAAAGATGTCATTTAGCCCTACAAAGACTATGCTGGTAATTCCAGGCTAAGAAATAGAATTTACCATGGCTAATCTCTATCCCTGAGGACAAATGTCACACAAGAGATCATACCTCTATGGGCTTTCACACTTGCCCCAAAATACCTGGCATGAGCAGAGCAGAAAGGACATGAACCATGCACCTACTTTTAGAAAATCTGGCCAATTCTACTGCTGAAGCCTATACTGTGTTTCTGCTCAGTTTACTGGTGTAATTCTAGCCATAGTGTTGGGGATTTGGTCATATATTACTTCTCACTATGATGGTTCTCCCTTGGTATTGAGGACCATGTATTCAAAAGTATTTAGGTATTTACAGGTGAATATGGCTAATTGTGAAGAAGATGTAGGAGCTGAGTGCCATCCACTTCAGTACAAGATGGACTCCACTGTGCTTTAGAAAACACACCATCTGACTCTTATTTCCATGAGTTGGCTTTTACAAAGATATTGCCCAAAGCAGTAAGTCCCATTTGATATTTTATTGCATACCACGAGCCTTCAAGGGCATGTTATAAAAAGATGTATGCAGTAAGTGAAAGCTGCCTTTGGTAACCCTTCTCTGCCTTCTGGGGGTTCTTCCTCTGGGGTTAACACAGGGACCTCTGCAGAGAGGGCAAGATTTGTTGGGCTGTTTGTATGTTTTGTGGTAAATGCTTTATTGAAGAAAATGCATCTCAAATGTCTCACCACCCAAGCAGTAATTCAGGTCTAATACACTGCCACTTTTCTCACTTAAAAATGGGAAATTACATAAAATGTGAAAGCAATCTGCTCCCATCAAGATGCTAAATACTGTTTTGTAGCTGGATTAAATAAATCTTAATTAAGACTCTGAGTGTATATTTTAATTTATTTCCTTCCTCCCTCCCTCCCTTTTCCTCCCCTCCTCACTCCTGATGATATGACTAGAATATTGTGAAAAGTAGTAAAAATTAAAAACATGAGAAAAAAATACACAAAGAATAAACATGTGCACTTTTCCAGCAACTGAAGTAGCTTGTGTTTTTTTCCTCATAACTGTAGCACACTTATCTGTATATGTGTTTTCACATATGCATCTATATATAAATAGATGCATATAAACATATAAAGAAAAAAATGAACAAATTCAAACATACTCTTTGCAGCTTATGGGGCAGAAAAATCTATAGAGCTTCAAATGGCTGTTTTCTGCAATTCAATTTCCTTTGTAATGAAATCTAAAACCAAACAAGTATGCACATTGTTCAATTTAATATGGTCAATGAAAATTTATATCCTTCCCCTTATTTTATTCTGAATTATATTACTGCAGAAAATGATCAGAGTACACGGGTTTCAAAAGCAAAATAATCAGATTTCATTTTCATATTGGCTTTGGGATGTGAATGAGCAAGCTTAAGAGTGAAATTTCTTTCACAGAGCAATGTTTTGTACAGAGGCTTTTTTGGAGACCTGAATCACCTAAAATAATTCCAGTGGAGTGTGGATGGCTAATTTCCAAGTCAGAAGTATAACTCTGTATTTACACTCATGTAAGAAGTGCTGTTATTCCCAACAGTCAACGTGACATTTCAGTCACAGCAGCCTAAACCATAACAAGAGGGTTGTGCTCTTTGAATCCAAATAAACTTGCATAAGTTGAAACCAAAATGGAGATTTTCATATATGGCAACGTCTTTTCACCCATTCCTACCACAAAAGAAAACAAAACAGAAACACTGCAACCCACAAATCTGTCTCCTTTTAACAAGGGAAACACTGTGGTCATTGAATTGACTACTGGGAAGCAATGTGCTCAGCACAACCTGGCAGGGAAAGGGCTGGAAATAATTACAAGCAAATGATCTTGGTCTTTTTCACCTCCACTTTCTTAGCTACATAATGGGGGTGATGCTACTGAATTTCCCAGTGGAGAAAGGAGTTGAGAACAATGGAAGAAAAACAAGCAAAATTGCTTTTCTAATAGTTTTATATGCAGCCATTCATATCTAGGTAAAATATTGGTAATATCTGCCAGGGGAAGAGGTGTTCCTCACCCTGTGTGCACATGCTGGTGCTCAGATATATATTTTCAGTGTACAAGATTCACACCAAACTGCTGTTACACGTGAGATAAGGTAACCAGCAATTGCTTGTAACTTTAATTCCAAAGCTGAATTTGTCACAGCAATGCACTGCTTGGCATCTCCTACAAATCCTGTGTCATTTGTGTAAGTTCTCTGTGGCTACAATGGATACCTTAGGGAGTGTTAACTGTGATTAGACACCTATGTGTAACAAACTCAATCCCCCCAAAGTCTTCATTGTGTTTTATATCTTGGTGAGGGACATTACAGGTGATTGCCTCTGCACAACTAAGTTTATATATCTTCAACCTGTGGCCTGAATCCAACCAAACTGACTGCAAGACTTGAAAGAAAAGAAAAATTCCTATTAATTAAGTGTAATGTGGTATTTTTCCCCAGACATATGTTTATCTGCAACCAGTAGATATGAATTAATCATGAACAATCTTGAATAAAAGTTCTTAAGGGAAAATATTGCTATGAAATGGTAAAAAATGAGTCAAAAATATACAGATATCAAGAATCTTTCTGTGTGATTCTCTGCTGTTAATACATTTATAAATTTAAACAATCTTTCATTTAAATATTTAGCAAGATACTTTTTGGGTATTTGCAGGATTTTGCCATCTCTTCATCTTTTTAATCTAAAAATAGATACAGACAGTCTCAGCCTGAGGTTAATCTGGAAACAGATATATAATGTATTTGTTCTTATAAGCTTAAAACTAGAGGTTGAATTCTGTGGCTCTATCAGCCTGAGTATCAATAAACATAGGCATTTTGATGCCATGATACATTATGTAATGTATACAAAAATATGATTTCATTAAGTGCTTTGAAGTCCTTGATGAAAGGAATGATCTGAAAGAAATCATGTTGCTTCTATGCTAAAAAAATATTGGGCTGCTTCACATAAAACAATTTTCAAGAGTGTTAAAGTGCTAATTGAAGTTGTAGTGAGGAAGAGAGAACCAAGGAAACACAGATTTGTTTCCCCAATTACACCAATTAGTGGTGTCTGGTAATACTTTTATTCCCTAAAATATGCCACTTGGCCCCCTCTGCTCTCCAGAAGATTGTGGGTCTCCTGGGAACTGACAGAGTCCATGTCTCAGAAAAGGGAGAGAGCATCTTTGATCACAAGCTTGCCAATTCAGTAAAGAGGGATTTAAATGAGAGTTTCTGGGGGAGGTGAGCCTCAATCCATCCCACTTTGAGGCCAATGCCAGTAATAGTTGTCCTGAGCCTGGAGAAGAATCACAGGCCAGCTAGCAAGAGAGTACCTGACGTGCAAGGTAATGGAATGAAGGTAGATTTAGAAATGAGGATGAAGTTCTTCACTATGGTGAGACACTGGAACAAGTTGCCCAGGGTAGCTGTGGATGCTCCATGACTGGATTTGTTCAAGACCAGGTTGGATGGGGATTTGAGCACCCTGGCCTAGTGGGAGGTGTCCCTGCCCATGGCAATGGTGTTGGAATGAGATCACCTTTAAGGTCACTCAAACCCAAATCATCATGATTCTGTGGTTCTATGGGTTTATGATTTTTGTTGCCCATATTAATAACTAGTGCCTGATACCACCTTTTTATGCTCTAGGCATTCTGTTCCAAAGTTTAACTGCCCAAAAGCTTATCCTTATTCTGTAGTCTTGAAAGCAACTCATAGAACATCAGACTTCCAGCTCTCACTCTGGGTGACCATCTGAGCTATAAACACCCTGTCTGTGCAGGCTAAGGTGTTACAGCCTCTGTGTTCCTTTAGCACATGGAAGATGGATCTCCAGTGAACCCCAGTGTCAAAAGAGAGACAAACAACTGTGTAGTCAACCCACTTACACGTTTTAAAATAAATGCATAGCATAGAAGCTTGCATTCACAAATATAGAAAGCTAGCTATATTTACAGTAAGTCCCACAGGTCTACTAGCCAAGAAGGGATTTGTTCCCTAAACACTTATTGAAATGGATGAAAGAAATTGAAAATAGTAATGCAAGTTGAGAATACATTTAACATATAATTTGTGAAAATCACAGGGTAAAATGCCAGAATAATGGATGTTGTAAAACATATGGAAGTACAATAGGAATAATAGGGTTTAGTGGGGTTGTTTTGTTCCTACTGTGGATGAATATGTACAGCAACTTGTCCCTAATTCTATTTCTAACACATATCTTCAATTTTAAGTGAAACAGAGTGCCATCCAGTTCTCCACTTGATCACATTGACCCAAACTGGAGTTTGATCTGCACAAGTTTTCATGTTATGGCCATTTCAATCCTCTCTGTAAAGGACTCTTTCAAAAACCTTTAAAATCACCTTTGCTGTAGTGCCCATGGGAAAGTGTCATGTGAACCTCACAAAGCAGGAGAGGACCTGTGGTTTGTTCCTGCTGTGTTATGTATTGCCAACACCCCTGGGCTATGCTAAAGTAGCTCAGCATCTTTGTTGCATGTACCTGTTATATTTCAGGGGTTTGGGTTTTTGTTTTTTGTTTTCTTCCCTTTTCTTTTGACTGTGAGTGCATTGATAGAGCTGCTATCGTGCTTTATCTGTTTGTAAAGCTTTTAACAGAACAAATCTCTTAACTGTCTGTTACCTTTCCTACCCCAGCCTGCTAACACCACTGAAATACAAATGTCTCCTGCAAAAGGTTAGCAGGAAATAGGAAAGAAATGTGTTGCAGAGAGGGCAACAGGGCTTAAGTTACACAGTCTATGCTTTGCTATGCATTTCTTGAAAGACTCATGACACAGTTTATTTTACCACAGAAGGAATCAGTTTAGCGAAGAAATTACTAATCTCAAACAAAACCCTTACAATGTGGCAGAGGATTTAACAGAGAAGAATACTTTAGAAGGAAATTAAATGCAGCATTGTCCTGGTTTGAGTGAGAACAGAACTAATTCTGTCGTGTTTTTACTTCTCAGCTCAGTTCCTTTAACTAACTGCACTGTCAAAAGTTAGCAGCATGTTTTCACAGACTCTGCTTCTAGCAGTGATAACACCCTATGTTTAGAATTAGTACCAAGGCTGGTGTGCAGACCAAGGGCACTGCTGGATCTTGTGCATCATCCTGGGGGTGCAGAAAGTAAAAGGCCACACCTGCAGAGAGGAGCAGCCATGACAGGTGACCCCAAACTGACCAGCGAGGAATTCCATCCCATATACATCATATTCAATATAAAGTTGAGGGATCAGGAGGGTCTTGACTTGCTTTAACTCAGCTCAGGTTGTCTTCTGGCTTCTTGCTTCTTCAATGGCAAGCATCTGAGGAAAACTCTGTCCATTCTGCCTTCAGTCCCAATTGGTGTGTTCCTGAATCCAGTGCTGGAATCCAGCTCCTGTCTGCCACTGAGCCCACTCTGGGACTCTCCCAGTGCCTGCTCCACAGCACCAGGAGTGACAGTGATGTCATTGCCATCATGGAGGGCAGGGGAGGATGGGACAGCTTGGTTCAATACTGGTTTTGTGCATGTTTGTATATATTCCATTTTTATTATTATTATTTTCATTTTCATTAAAGCTGTTTTAGTTTCCTTTTCTAATTGCTGAGTCTCTCTTCCTTGCTCCCTTTCTCTTCCCCTTTGAGTAGGGAGTTAACAGAGAGCATCCATTATAGTCCTAAGGGTCTGCCTGACCCTAAACCATGACAAACATAACATCTCCTGAAACTTGATAGTAATTTTTAGGCTCATCAGAAATTAGTAAATAAGTAATAAAAACGCAGAAAAAAAACCCCAAACCAAACAAAAACAAACAAAAAACCACAAAAAATATGTTAAAAAGGTGTTTATTTTCCCTAAGAAGAACTTGAACATACACTGGAGACCCGGGAACAGTATTACATAAGTATCATCAGTGGAGCTACTTAATACAGTCTTCTTTTATTTATGGGGAACTGATCTTTCAAAACGTCTCATGTAGGCTTTAAAAAAAAGCATTTATGAAAAGAGGGGAAAAAACCTACATGGACTTCTACCTTATTACAGGCTTTTAACTAATCAGTTAGTGATATTATTAGAAATGTACATTGGAAGCTCTGCCAGAATTCATCTCAGACATGGATTTCCTCTTTGAATTCAAGGTTGAAAATCACAGAGATCAACCTGTCTGCATTGTTAGTATCATCATGGGTAGCACTGCCAAATTTCTGTTTGGGACAATAGTTACTGAAAGAAAAATTGAAAAGAAGGAAAAAAAACCCCTATTGTTGCAGATCTACAGACTGTATCTGTATTTATGATTAAAATAGGCCAAGATTTATTCTCCTTAGGCATTTCCTAAGAGAATTAGTGGGTTGGAATTAAACCCATGTCTTTGGCCCTCAGTCAGTGAAAAGTTTTGATGTAGCCACACAGACCTAGGACTCCAGAAGAGAAATTAGCAAAAAGGCTTAATGACCAGTGGGGCAGTGGTGTGTGACTTTATGTTTTCTTGCTCCAAGCTTCTGTGGCACAGGAGCACAGCCGAGTACTCTGAAAACTGTACAAAAGAGAGTGTATTGCCAAGGAAACTTTGCAATAGAACAGATGGTGTCGAGCAAGTGGTTAGCTGTAGAGAATTGATATAGCTCCCCTCATAATAGACAATAAAACTCTATTTTACCTTTGGGGAATAAAGTCTTGAAAGAAAGTACCTGTTTTGAGCTTCTAGCAGAAAAGAAAATAGTTCCTTTATCTATCTAGATAGTGCTACCTGGTTGTGTCAGTGTAAATAAGCTATAGCATTCCCAAGAGCCTCATATGTACTGGGAACTTGAAAAAGGCCATTTCCCAAAGCTCAAAACAATTGCCAGCCTGGCAGGTTAGAAGGGAAAGTGTTACAAGCCAGAAGATACTTCAGCCAAGTGGATGCTCAGAAGAAATCCACCCCCCCAAAATCTCAGCAAAATCCCACTTTAGCTAACAAGAAGTAGGAAGGAACAAATAAATATATGTGAACACATGTGCATACCCATATCTGGAATTTATTTAATATGTTTCAGTGTGTGGAGTTTAATGCAAAAGGAAAAGATGAAGCTAAGGAAAGTAAATATAAATACTCATGTAGGTGATTAGTGAGGAAAGTTAAATGAACCCTTTGATCATGTATGATTAAGGAAAAAGGCTGTGTTACAGGTCCTGTGTAACCCTCAGCTTTATTAGAAGATTAAAACAGGAGTGGTAAAGTAAAATCAAAACACTGAAGCTAGTTTTCCATTTGATATTTAGAGCAAACTCAGAAGATGCATTAAGTCAGTGCATTAAATCAAACAGACATTTTTCTATTCAAATGGAAGAAGTAACTTGGCATAGCATAAAGCTTTATGTTTCCTGAATCAATTGTTTGAGGTAACATTCACCCACAAGTGTAGAAAACAGCCAGTTCTATTTAACTACACATTTAAAAAACACATTATCCTGACAAACTGGTGTGTGGGGAGATCAGGGAAGTAGGAAGTTTAACCCAGAGGAAGGGATTTCACAGTCAGAGAACAGGATGCAGGTAATGCTTGTCAGCATGCCATCATGAAAAATAGCTATTGTCAAGTAAGTTTTCATTTTTTTGTTTAATAATGTATACTTTTAAGAAAAAATTCTATTCTTTCCAATATCAGGCTGTACTTTATTTTTTGCCCATATGTAGGGAAAACCCAGAGTACATCATAGATGGAATATGCTGCCAGACAACGAGCAAAAAACCCTGTTTTCTCTATTTATATTTCTTGTTAAATGCCACACTGCAAATCAGTCCTCTTGCCTTCCCTCCTGAACCCCATGCACCTCTAACCTCTTAGTGCACATAGCAGGAACTGTATGAGAAAGTCTGTCTAAGTGACAGTTCCTTTTAAGACTAAGCATATTAGGGCTTCCTTCTTTCACCTCACCTGGCTGGAAATGACATTTACTCAGGCTGCTTCCCAAGTGAACCCAAGGCAACTTTGCAAGCTTAAAGGCCATAAGCTCACACACGTGATATGTCTTTTCTGACATTTCCAGCTAAAATTAACATTCAGAAGGCATTTCCAACTCCCTTCCTATCTTTTTCTTTAAATTAAGCACACTTTTTCCCCTGTTGTCACTTCTTCAATTCCTCCTCTTTTCCCTTTCAGCTTTCATGTGTTTCCATTTGCATGTTTTCCAATTATACTCTTGTAATTCTACAGAGACCCCAAAAGACATAGGAGGCATCATAGTGCTCAAGGGACAAAATTAACTCTATTTTCATATTACTGCAGATCTTATTCCTGAGTCACACCATCATTTGCCTATGTGGCAGCTTTGTAGTAGTTTTATTTACTGAACAGTATCCTTTATCTTACAAAGTACTAAATTAGATCACCCATTTATTTTTGATCCAGAACTTTTTTTTTTTTTTCTTCACAAAAGACAAAAAATAAGGTTAAAACCTTACTGGGAACAAAAGCAGGATGGTGCAAATGGGTTTAAATCATCTATGTCAAGGAAAACTTGTGGTCCACTTCTGCCCTAGCACTCTATTGATGTAGCACAGGAACATAAAACTTGCAAATATGCAGACATCAGTAACATCAATAAGGCCTGTTAGACTCCCAGAAGCTATATTGATTAGCTAGAGAGATATTTTATCAAGTTGTCAGAATTAAGTGTTATTTTAATAGTCCCCTTTACCTATTTAATTGTTTATTTTCTTCATTAACAAGATATGAGGCCTAATGCTAAGAACGTGACACACCTTTCCAAAGGTATTGGTAGTTTTTGCAGAGAATTGCTCATTTGTTTGTTTTTTTTTATTCCTTACCACTGTATTTTAGTGTAGTGATCAGTTAAAATTTGCATTTTTAAAATACCCAATTCAAGGAAAAATCTGGCAGATATTAACAGCAGTCTTATTTTGACAAAGGGGATATTTATCAACTTCAGTAAAAAAAAAAATTAAGTATTTGCCATCAGATATTGAAAGGGTGCAACAGTCAAAAAAATTCATTATACCCTTTGTGGTTTGGATAGGTTTTGCTCTGACACTGACACATTGATCACATTTCCTACTGGTTTTTACAAAACCTATCACCACTTTTTCACCATCACTCTTCTAGATTTATAGAACCCACATCCCTTCCCTAACATCCCTTTTTCAGTCCATAAAAAAGTTAATGATACATGAAAAATGCCATATCTCTTACTCAAAGGACAACAAGGATAACTTGTGACCTCTTGTTGTCTCAAGGGATGATGACACTTCTCTCTTGTCTGATATTTTCATACAGGAGTATGTCTAGGTAAATTAAATAAAGATAAACGAAATTGCAAAGTGTCATATGGTGTTTTTTTTTCC
>VYZU01073849.1:0-59973 GCA_013401355.1 Ceyx cyanopectus | reverse complement strand
TGGAGAGGCATGTGGCAGTGCAGCCAAGTTATTCTGGGTTCTTGTCCCCTGCCCTGCTGAGGAATGGCTCCTACGTAGCAGCCACGTGCCTTTGTGGCCGAGGCACCTGCCCCCTAGTCCTGACCTTGAGGTGAGTGCTACCAATGACATCACAGCCCCTACATCTTACTGCCACCTCTCCTGCCCTGACAAGGAGTTCTGAAGGCCAACTTGTACCATACTGTCAATTTAAGTAAATGTGCTTGCTTACAGATGTAATGAAGCTTATTTTTTTTTTCCAACCTCTTCTCTAATCATGCACTTTTAATGCCATCTAGAGAAGAAAGAGCTGCAGCAGGTTCCAGAAGTCCACATGTGTGGATGACTTACCAAACTTAATACTTGCTTTTGATCAAGAGACCAGCTCCGTGTGTGTGCTGAACTGTGACTTTGGGTTCAGTCCTTGTACGTGGTTCAGGACCAGGACAACTGCCCTGAGCACTTGAAGGCTCTGCATCTGACTCCTCTGAGTTCATTCAGATTTAAGCCACTTGATTCAGAGGGCTTCCATTGTGACAGGGCTGGTCTTGGAGGGTCAGGTCTTAAAAATAGCTTGGAATGTGTTTGTGCTGATAGCCTCTTGAGGCTGGAGGGCCTGGGGGAGATGCATGCTAGTTGGAGACCTACTGAGAAGCCCTGTTGTCACAGCGAGTTCAACTGCTAGCCTGGGATGTGATAATTTTTGTTTGTGGAGAGGGCGATTTGGCTGTGTGAGTCGCCTTCAGCTGAGGCTCAAAGGTGTTTTTCTCATCCCTTGCTGTTGCCAGCTCTGAAGAAAGCTGTGCATGAGACCTTCTGAACTGAATTGGTGACACCAACTAATTTTGTTCATTTTACATTTTCAGCGAATCCTTGCCTTTATTGAGTGCCTTTTCCTTCCCTCCCCCATCTCTCCCAGACTCTGAAACCCTCGAGCGCCCACTCTCCGATGAAGGAGAGGTGCCGGGGGAAGTCGCTGTCCCCTCGCCGCAGGCAGGCCAGCCCTCAGCGACGCGTGTGCAGAAGGGACAAGTCGTGAGTATTCCTCCTGCCATCATGTGCTCATGATGGACAAAACCTCTCTGTGTGCACTAACATACACAGGAAAGCTGCTCTGGGGGGGTCTCTGTTGCCTGAGAGGCTCCAGAAGCTGCTGGTCCTGCTGTTGTCCTGGCGTTGCTGTGCTGACTGCTGGCCCCTCTGTGCAAGTCTTTAGATGCCCTTTGCTTGGTTTAGCCCTATGGGGTGTTGGGTGACTGTGACAGGGGAAATGTTTGTTTCACCTTTTTGTTTGTCAGTCTTCATACAGTTGGCTTTCTGAAGAAATGAATGGTGTGCAGGGGGAAGTAATTAGATGATAATTAAGGGTGTTTGGACAGAGGTATTAAAACCAGGAGGATGCTGTTGGTGGTGGTGTGCTGTGCTGTCGTGGTTACTAAGTCAGAAATTGGATTCTTTGTCATGAGTCTTCACATGGAGCTGGTTTTGCTGAGGACTGTCCAACTTACAGGGACAGTGAAGAAGTAATTTTTTCCTCTTTTTGCCAGAGAGGAAACATCACTTGGATTGTATTCCTTGTTTAATCAGCTTAAAAAAAAAAAAAAAAGGACCACTTCTCTCATCCATTGTAGCTAAGCTTTTTTCTCAGACTGTATGGGGAAGGATGGACTGTGTGCAGTACCTCTAAATGGATCAAACTGAGCTTCCAGGGCCTTTTACAGCCACTGACAATTCAGACTCCCATACCTTAGATGTGGAAAAGTTGAGTTTTAGCTGCACTGCTTCGTGCCAGGAAGCTGCCAACTGTGAAAGCCTATATGTAACCCAGATTAGTCACATATTTATCATCATCACTTTTTAAATAGGCTCCCAGACTACTGTCTCAGCACTTATTTATTTTAAAGCAGCTAACAAAGACATTAGACTAACTTTCTAAAGATAACTTCAAAATACTTTAGCAGCAGATGATTGCATAGTAGGCTTTTAATTTTACATGTGAATTCACACACAGTCCACGACTCTGGGCTTCACCACCCAAGTGCTCCTTGTTTAGTGCATGGATAATTATAGTTGGTGTGGGCTCCTCCACTCCAGGCTTCTTCACCTCTTCACCACTTTGAGGGGTGGTTTTATCTCTGGTTTTCTGACATGCTTCTGCAGTTGCTGGAGTGGGTCACATATGTCTGGAGAGAAGAGTGGGTCTCACTGGGCTTGAAGAGTTGCCACTTGGGCTGGTTTCCTGAGAGAGCTGCTGGGCATGTGGCTGCTCTGTAGTGCCTGGTTCCTCCTTGGCAGTGCTGTTTTTCCAGAACAGAAAGACAAGTGAAGTACTGGTGGCCTTGTAGTGGCTTCAGCACCATTGACCATACCCAAGAGGCTGCTTTCTGTTAGAGAAGTGATATCAAGGAGAAGAACAGAGTTCCTGATGTTAAAATGATGCTTCTGTGCAGTGGTGCTGGTTCAAAGGCTGACTGTGCCTTTCACCTCAGTGGGAGTGATGCAGCAGATGAGTGAGCTGCTGCAGGGAGTTTTCTTGTGCTGATAAATGCCTTTCATTTCCAGAATGGAGATCTGCTGGTTTCTGCAACAGGAGGTCTCAGATCTGAAGGGGGAAAGGCATCCCCTCATCAGGGATGAGCTGAATGACACGTACCAGCACTACAGTAGTTGGTACAGGGCAAGGTGTGACCTCTGAGAACCTAGTTGCAGCAAGAGGCCTTTGTGTTACCCACAGAAGAGGAAAGGCTTTCAGGCTTGGTAGGCTTTAGGCTGAAATCCTAGCTGAAGAATGGCTGTGCTTATCTGCACTGTTTTGTTTCTTTGTGGATCTCTTACTCCCATGCTGTAATTAGAGCTTTGAGAGCTTGCAGGGGAGGGGGAGAGAAGTGTTTTGCTGTAGCAGGAGCTGCCAGGGGCTAAATAACACATTCGTTTGAGAGGCTTCACCTGCTGATGACAAGCTGTTATTACAGCCTGGGGTTTGTCAACAGGAAAATTATGTGAGCCTGCTGGGAGAAATCTCCCAGTGAAAAAGATGAACTGGGGTGGTGAACTGGAACATCTTTGGAGTGTTTCTGAAGGACAAAGGCTGAAGAGGTGCTTTATGAGAGAAGTGGATTTTATGCTCTTAACTCTGTAACATCTCCTCCTGTTTCCTTAGGGCTTGGTTAGGTGAATGCCAGTGGTGGCTGCTAGCAAGCCCACAGGAGTGTCTTAGTCTGGCAGTGCAGCTCCAAGGCAGCCAGGGAATGTTGTAGGACATGGGTGGTGATGCAGTAAGCAGTATGTGAGCATGTATGTGAGCACACTGGCCTTGTGTGCTTCTGGACTAATTTAGCTGTTGAAAGCAGAATTCTGTTTGCCCATTTTTTGGGGGGATGTGCAAGGAGAGCTTATCCACCTGCTCATCACTGTGGCATTTCACACAGGAGGTGGGATTGATGGGCCAGTACAGCAGAGGTCCCTTGATTCTGAGGGGATGCTTGATGTCAGGTCATCTGCCAGCTGAGGGGAATAGGGGCTGCCATGCCTCTGCTCCTGCTCTTTTCCCAAATCCTTGTGCAGGACAGTCTGGAGTTGCAAGCTAGAGAAGTGTCATGAAGTGGCAACAGGCCGTGTCACCATGGGTGTGCACTGACTCCCCATCTCTCAGATAATCAAAGATGGAAACATCTAAGTGTGACTTAATTCAAACCATGTTCTGGCTTTAATAGGAGGGAGGGAGGAGAGGCTGAGAAGCAAAGAGGATCCCTAAATTGGAGGGAGGGAGGGAGAGAGGAAGGACACTGGAAATTGCATACAGTGCATCTCTTGCTGGTCTCTGACTCCTGTGCAGGCTCTGAGGGATGCAGCTTGTAGCTTGTTTTCTGGCAAGTCAAAGCCCATCTGCTCTGCAGGAATAAAGTGGAAAAATGCAAACTACCTTAGTGATTTCTTCAGGTGCAATCTCTTTCTGCAAGTGAGAGAGACCAGTGAAGACACCTTCACTTCAGTGAAGTGCTTAGTTAGAAATAGTGAAGAACACAAGGCAGGGTGCAGGGCAGTACTGCAAAGAGGATGATGGGGTTATTAATAGAAGTGCTTGGCTAAGTGGCAAGAACAACAGGTCACATTCAGTGGGTGACTAGGGCAGAAGAGCATCAATTACTCATTGCAGTGTCTCTAGCTCTCAAAAAAAGCAGCCCTGCAGCAAAGGGTGGCTGAGAAGCTGGACGTGAGCCAACAACGTGCACTTGCATCCCAAAAGGCCAAGTGCATTTTGGGCTGCATCAAGAGAAGTGTGGCCAGCAGATGGAGAGAGGGGATTCTGCCCCTCTGCTCTGCTGAGACCTCACTGGAGTACTGTGTCCAGCTCTGGAGGATGTGGAGGAACGACATGGGCTTGATGGAGTGGGTCCAGAGGAGGTCCTTCTGTGAGGACAGGCTGAGGGAGTCTGGGTTGTTCAGCTTACTGAACTGGAGCTGCTGCCAGCTCAGCTTCATGTTGTCCTGGGGCTCTAGCAGGGGTTTTACACTGAAGTGGATGTGCTGTAGAGTCTCCAGGAGAAATGTGTATTTCCAGCAGTGTCTTTAGAAGAGCAGACATCCAGCTTAGTGTGGAAATAGCTGAGAGGCTGCAGTAAACTCTCAGATCAGACACTTCCATAGACTATAGAATCACCAGGATTTTTGTTGGTTTGACAGCATTGTTGTAGGAGCTTTTCCTCTGCTTGTTCAACAGGGAGAGAAATTGATTGTTCAATCTCAAGGTGTCATTTGATTCAGGTTATTGATACACTCAAGAGCATGGGTGGGGGAGGGTGTTTGTGTGCAAGTGACTCACGGGAATGGCTGGACTGTGTCTAAGATGCCTGGAGACTGAAGGAAGTTCAAGTTGTGTTTTCTATTGAGAGCTCTAGCCCTTTGCACAGACCTAGGCAAGATGAGGGCAGGTTGAGAGCCACGGGAGAGGCTGTGCCTGTTTGCACTCAGCTGTAAGCTCAGCTCAGCACTTTGTCCTAAAAGCCAGAGTCCTGCTCTGGGGTAGATGATGGGCAGGATGTGTCTGGTCTTAGCTACTCATTCAGGGCCCCTCTCAAGTTGGAGGGAGAGGGGCACTCCTAGGCTCAGCTCACAGACCCCAAGATGGGCCAACTCATTCTTTGCTGGTGCTTGTCTTTGGAGGCAACCCACACAAGCAGCTGTCTCACTCCTGTTTTGAAGTCAACTGTTGCTGTTGTGACAAGTGCTGGTGCTGCTCGTGCCTGGCAGTGTGGGAGTGCTGGTGAGCAGTGCCCTCTTCCCTCCTTTGCTCGCAGGCCTGCGGTGGTGGACAAGAAAGGAGAGCTGGCTCCCCTCAACGAGGTAGGCTACCAGCTCCGCATCTAACAAAGCCATATGCCGGACAGAGGGCTTCCCTGGTGCTTCCCACTGCACTCCCTTGGAAGGAAAAAGGAATGGAACTATTTATTAACTTGTGGACTCTTCCTAGAAGAGAAAATGGAGGTTTTGTTTTGGTGGCAGTGTTTATTTTACTTCGATTTAGAGAAAAGGCATCGGCGAGGAGAAGCCGAGGTGATGTTTGCCAGGAGATGAGATGATTTTTTTTCCCTTCCATCAGGTAGCAGGTGACTCCAGTGGTGTGAGAGTTTCTTCCAATATCATTTCCCTTACAGGTATTGATTGATTATTGGGCATTGTGCTGGGTAGTAGCATTGGGATAACTAAGAAATCATATTCTTAGTGTTAAGATGTGCTGGGGTGCAGTGCAGTTAAAGAAAAAAAATCAGATTCCGTATGAATATTTAATTCAGCAATAAAAACAAGCAGTGCTGAAGTGGCACAAGTTTTGAAGTATCAGTATTACCTCACTAAACTTTAATAGATATGCAAAACTCAGTATTACTGTTTTGTAGTGAATTTGTACTGTTTCCCAGCATTTCTGGTAGTATTAAATCAGCACTGGATGTTTTACTGCCACCTGGATTGTTATTTGGTGCACGTTGCTGAAAGATGTTAAGTAACAGTAATACCCAAGTGTATCTTAAACACTGACATCTGTGTAAGCAAAACTATGAGGTTTTGTTTATCTTTTTTTATAAAAATGATGATGAATAATAGATTTTGTAAATGTTCTTTTTGTTTTTCTACACCTTGTCACAAGCTTTTAGTCTTTCTGGACAACACTGCTGAAGCACAAAATGTAGAGATTGCTGTTTTGTAGAGATGAGCTTTCACCTGCTAAGTCAGTTTGTTTCTCATGTTTCTGGAACAACAACAGAAAAGGTCAGAATTGTTAACCTGAGTCTACACTTTTCTCTCAACATTTGTGTGTAACTTTTTTTCCTTGTCTCTGAAATGCTGAGCAGTCTCAGATGGTGATGCCTCGACATCTTATATTAAGATCAGACGTGGCAGGCTGAAGTTACCCTGTGGTTGTAGTAGCAATGGCTTAGTCAGATGTAAATAAGGAAGCTCCTACTGGAACAATTTCAGCAATAAATGAAACCCTAGGTCTGAAATAGCTGAAAATGAAGCTTGTCTGCTTCCTCCCTACTCAGTTCTTTTACTCTAAGACTTAGCCAAGGACCTGTGATGGACAGCAGTGTTCTGCTGTGAGACTTTCTGCCCTATGCATTACTGAAGTTGTCTGGAAGCATTTGAGTGCTGCATTCCTGAAAAGATTTCATTAGGTGCCTAAATAGAAACTGGATTACTGTACAAGTCCAGCCTCTACCCTTTGTGCTGTGCTTATAGATGATGATACTGCCATGGGCCTTCCATGCCTTTCCTCTCCTGGGAAATGACTTTATTTGGGCTTTTGATGAAGACAGGACATTTTAACACAGTGATAATAATGCTTACTGAGCCTGAATGATTTCAGTTCCTAGAACACTTATTTCTGCCAGCAAGTGACTGGATCAGGAGGAGACAATTGCTTGTATTCAGACCTGATTGCCCAAAAAAGTCCATGAATCTCACCTCCCTAGGAGAGGAAGACAACACTGAAACCCAGCAGCCTTCTTCAAACAGTGAAAGGCTTTCTACTCATTAGACTTCAGAAGCTGAAGTCTAAAAAGAAGACTTTCCAAATGTATTACACTTCTTTATATAACATTTCCATATCAATTACAGGGAGGCATTTCCCATCCCTTTTCCTACAAACTACTCCTGTGTTTGCAATAGGATTTAATTTTTTTATGTGCAGGAGTGAAATTGGAGAGGGAAATAGACTCTTCTGGTAGAAATTCTTCTGTAATTTGACATCAGCTGCAGAGCTGGTTTTAAACTCTGTGCTGCTCACTCTTTCTTGTGACTTACATGATTTTTGTGTAACCCTTAGATTTCTCATGGGTAAAATGATATGAAAAACTTAACTTTGTTCAGCTGTTTCCTATAGCACAAGGTTTTCTGGTAAGTTGCAAGTTGTTTTTTCTATGAAACCATGGTTTACTTCAGCTCAAGTAATGGTGGCTGGTGTACAGTTTTTACTGTTGTCCAGCACAATTTGAGTTATCCTCTCATAAATTCTAACTCACACTGAGACTTCTTAAAATTGTTGAGGTATGTGACAAATTGCTTTTTATTCTTGTTTTGAATTATAGCTAAAATATTCTCTTGAATCTTAATTATGATGGCATTTGTCTTAAGTGTGGTTCTAGTGACTGTTCTTACTGCAAAGTGGTCAAATAGTGTAGAAAATATGCATGACTTTTTTTTTTTTTCATCACTTGTATGTTTATACACAGCATGAAACTTTAATAAAATATGATGGTAGTCATTTTTTATTTAAATGACAGTGTTCTTTTTTTTGTGCTCTCACCATTCCTATTCCAGACAAGATCCAAGTTGTCTCTAAAATAAGGCAGGACACATAGGAGTGAACTAATGCAGATCTTTTAAAGACTATAGAATAATAAGTAGGTATTTAACAAATCACTGAACATAAATCCCTTAAACCCACCCTGGAGCTAACCATTAATAATGGGTAATGCAAAGAAAGACTGAAACAGGTTCTCTAAACCCTGAAGATACACGTTACAGCCACAAGTGACCTAGCAGCACTGCTGACTGCATCCTGCCAAGCAGCTGCTGCTGTTCTCCATGGGTGAAAACACATGAGTTGTGTCTTTTGGAAAGGAAATCATTATAGTCCTTTAATAATAACCTACTTCATTAGGGGAAAACAAATCTATCTTACTACCTTAGTAGTTTCATGTGGCTTCCAGGAAAGTGGGTTATGTTTTTCAGAAGGAAAGGATGGGAGGAATCTGGCCATTTTAAAACGTCACAGCAAAACACAGCATCTGAATACAAGCCAAATATGGAAACTCTTGATCAGTGAGTCATTTGCTTCTAAATTAGAATAAAAAGATTCAAAAGAGCATTGTAAATAACGTCCCACTTTGTAATGAGGCACTGAAGAAGATGTTCAATTCAACAGGTTTTGTGATTGCTACCACTGTTCTTCCTGCATTACTCTCCAAGCATGAAGCAATTGCCCTTCTCATTCTGCAGGCAGGAGAAATGATGAAAATTCCAAGAATTAGGTTGGAGAAAAAGAACTGTTTCTGGGAAACAAATGCATTTGAATGATTTCAGGAACATGGGTTCAGCACTACAATGAAAGACTATTCTTTAAGACTTACTTTTAAATCAGTTTTACATTAATGTTGATAAGTAATTTCCTGTTACAAGATTTATTTTCTGCCCTCCTGCCTCCTTGCAAGTTTTCAATTTGGGCAGGATTTAATTTTTTATATTGTCAATCATATTTTTAATAAACGACATAAAAGCTTCCTCCAGTTCAATATAGATAGAGCCACAAGCTGGCTAGGACTGCTTTTTTTTTTTTTTTTTTAATATATATATACTAAATGGATTAAGTTTACTCTAAGTTTTCATGATGATTCAACTTTATTTCAGATACTTTAAAAAGTTTCCAATGAATGCTACCTACATATTTAACCTTTTAGAAGTTAATGAAGTAACTTGTTAGAACATAAATATCTGCCTTACTGCAGCTGTCTTTTTTCTTTGGAAGTCCAATCTTGCAGACTCTGCACTACTGTACTGAAGGTAACTCAGGAAATTTCTTTGCAGAACTGTTTAGATAGAAGTGTCTCCAGAGCTGAAAGTAATGTTTTACCACAAGATGTGGCATGCACACACCCCCACTCCCCTTTATTTCAAGAAGCACACAGTTCTTAGAGAATAATGTTTTACCATGATTTACAATAAAAACCATTTACAGCCTCTCAAGAAAATAATGCCATTTTGAGACTGGAACAGATGGTCTCCATTATCAAAGAGGAATTTAATGTAAAATCTTTTTGCTTTCAAGACCTCATAGAGCAATTTAAACTTATTTAAAAAAAAAAAAAAAGTATATTTAAAAAGTCTACTTTACACAGCACTAACATATCCACATGCACCCAAACTTATTTAAACTGGACCAGCAGTGCTTGAGTTAACCTTTAAAAAAACCCAAACCCAAACCATGAGAAGATGAAGGTAACTTCACCCCCAGAAACAGTCCTTTGGATATCACCGTTCAATAAGCCTGAACTCTGCTAGCAGAGGCAAGTGGTCAGAAGAGTTCTTTTCATTGGGAAGACCATTAACAGTCCAAAGATCTTGCTCTGTTACAAGTGCCAGCCTGCCAAGAAGTTTCAGCCCTCCATGAAAAGAATCCTCCACTCCTGGTTTGAAAGAAAACAAAAGAGGTGGAAACGGTCACCAGAGTGGGATAAAACCAACCAACCCACTATCAGCCAGCCTAGACCCTATTTAATATTCACTTGTTCAGACTTTCACTACTTTTAATACAGAGGTCCAGGTCATCAGAAAGCCCCAAATCCAGGCTATTCCTTAGTTTATTAGAACTAATGAATAAAAATAACCCCAGTTTAGACTACTTGGAGAACTCAAATTTGATCCTTTTCTGTACCAAAGGTGGGGTGAAAAAAGCTATCTGCAAAACAAGTGTAGAAAGAAAAAGTGCTGTAACTCTGCTGGGGCAATGATCATAGAATCATAGAATGTTTAGGGCTGGAAGGGACCTCCAAAGGGCATCTAGTGTAGCCCCCCTGCAGGGAGCAGGGACACCCTCAACTGGAGCAGGCTGCTCAGAGCCTTGACCAACCTCACCTGGATAGCTCCAGGGATGGGGCCTCAACCACCTCCCTGGGGAGCCTCTGCCACTGATCCACCACCCTCAAGGGAAAGAACTTCTTCCTGAGATCCAGTCTAAATCTCCTCTTCTCTAATTTAAACCCATTACCCCTCATCCTTTCACTAGAGGCCCTTGGAAACAGCCCCTCTCCAGCCTTCCTGGAGCCCCTTCAGGTACTGGAAGGTGGCTATAAGTTCTCCCTGGAACCTTCTCCAGGCTGAACAACCCCAGCTCCTTCAGCCTGTCCCCATAGCAGAGCTGTTCCAGCCTCTGATCATCTTTGTGGCCTCCTCTGGACCTGCTCCATTATGTCCATGTCTTTCCTGTGCTGAGGGCTCCAGAACTGGCTGCAATACTCCAGGTGAGGTCTGAGCAGAGCAGAGGGGCAGAATCCCCTCTCTCCCTCTGCTGGCCACACTTCTCTTGATGCAGCCCAGGATGCCACTGGCCTTCTTGGCTGCCAGTACACACTGCTGCCTCATGTCCAGCTTCTCATCCACCAACACCCCCAAGTCCTTTTCTGCAGAGCTGCTTTCCAGCAACTCATCCCCCAGCCTGGATTGATAGTGAGGGTTGTTCTGACCCAGGTGCAGGACTCTGCATTTAGTCTTGTTGAACCTCATGAGGTTCACCTGGGCCCACCTCTCCAGGTCCCTCTGGATGACATCCCATCCCTCCAGCCTATCAACAGCATCACTCAGCTTGGTGTCATCTGCCAACTTGCTGATGGTGCTCTCAATCCCATTGTCAATATCATTAATGAAGATATTAAACAGTGCAGGTCCCAGTACAGACCCCTGAGGGATGCCACTTGTCACTTTTCTCCATCTGGACATCGAGCCATTGACCACCACCCTCTGGATGTGACCATCCAGTCAATTCCTTATCCACTGAACAGTCCACCCATCTGTGTGTGTTACAACAATTGAGATTTCTGTGTATAGACTCAATGAACTGTAACAATCTGGTCTCAAGGTATGAGAGATGAAGGTGTTAGGTTGTTTGTTGTTTGTTTTTTTTATAATTTCTGAAAACAATGTTAATTTGTAAAAATCAGTTGCAATCTCCAGTGGGAACAGGAATGGAATACAGTTTCCTTTGTTTTGAGCTCTGCAGAGCTGTTTGTCTGACAGCACCGGGCACTGCTCAGGAGAGCACTAGTGCAGTAGAAGACACACACCCGCTGAGGAACCGTGTCTTTCTTGCACCATCTGGTGACTTCTACCTGCAACTGCAATCAAGAGAGCGACAACTGGGCATGTGCCAAGTGACTGCTCTGGGAGCCACACACATCCCCTACCTGACAGACAGTACCTGAAGGGGCTCCAGGAAGGCTGAAGAGGGGCTGTTTCCAAGGGCCTCTAGTGAAAGGATGAGGGGTAATGGGTTTAAATTAGCAAAGAGGAGATTTAGGCTGGATCTCAGGAAGAAGTTCTTGACCTTGAGGGTGGTGGATCAGTGGCACAGGCTCCCCAGGGAGGTGGTTGAGGCCCCATCCCTGGAGCTATTCCAGGTGAGGTTGGCCAAGGCTCTGAGCAGCCTGCTCTAGTTGAGGGTGTCCCTGCTCCCTGCAGGGGGGCTGCAGTAGATGCCCTTTGGAGGGCCCTTCCAGCCCTAAGCATTCTATGATTCTATGTCCATGAGGCCAACCACATTTCTCAGGTAACAGGTGACACTGGGAGCATCACCATGAACCCATGCTGCAGTGGTAATATCCATATGAAGTACATCTCCCTGAGAACAGCATCCAAATCCATTCATTTAGCATTTGTGAAGAAATAATCTAAAAGTTGGTTTCTTTACCTGGCTGGGCAGCAGCAGCAGCATCGTTTGCTGCAGAATAGAAAATGTAATCCACAGTGATAGCACTTCTGGAATGACAAGTTGTTACTTCTGGTATCCCAGTTTCAGGAAAGTAATGAGAATAGACTGAAGACAATTTTAAATGGTGCTGCAATTTTGAAGACAACCTAAGCAGGGAGAAAAAAACCCAAACATTTATTTTCTTATCTTTCCTATAAAGAATGAGCAGTGAAGCTCTACCAAACAGCATATGAATATAGAAACACAAACTAGTGTTTCTCTTGTGCCATCAGTCCCACAGGGTTAGTGGCTAAACTTCTGAGGCAAAACACAGGTAGCATTTTCAAGTAAATGGGAAACACCCCAGAGCAGGTCAAAACTGGCTTCACTGCCCCTTTCCTTGGCTATCACCCCCAGCTTCACTTGTAAGATTTCACATGTCCTCATTCAGCAAACTCCCTGACACACAAGTGTCCATGAGAGCAGATTATATGAAAGCAAAGGAGTAGTTTCTACTCTTGCTACATCTTAGATGAGGCAAGAACCCCATACTTCTAAACATGTGGCATGCTACAGATTGACACCACAGAAGAATGTTTCTTGTCACATTACCTACTTTTCTCAGGAGTGACATTATCTGTTTTGATCACACAGACTCACCCAGGGCTGTAATATAACTCTCTGCATTGATCCCACCATCTCATCTCTGATAATAAAGGGCTGCTTTGGAGCCTGACATCACATGCACAGTTCAATTTCCTTCTTCTGTGCCTTACTTGATATGCCTTTATCAGTTTGGTAAACACAAATATATTATTTTCAAAAGGCAGTTGCATCTTTCTTCTCAGCAGTCTAGTTGTGGCTGCCTCCTTCAGTAAATGTTTTGGTCTGAGGAAGAGTTTTACTACCAAATCCATCATACCCACAATTTATGGGTCTCAAACAACTTAAATTCTCCCACAGAACTCCTGACATGGAAGATTTTATAATCTTTTCAGTTCCTTTGCCTCCTCCATCCCAGTTCCACATTATCTTACAGGATATTATTAGCATCCATAAACCAGTATCTTAAAAACTATGAAAGAAGTGCCAAGACTTAAGCAGGTTGACAACACTGGAGTTGTTTTTTTTTTGTTGTTGTTGGGTTGCTTGGTTGTTTTTTTTTCTCCTCTTAAAAACACGTTTTCTGCAGCTAGAGTGAAGTTTAGTGCTTTCCTACAGTGGTTTACTGCCACTACAGTGTGATGTCCTGTTGATATCAAGAAGTGATAATGACAATGTCAAAACCAACCCCCAAAACTAGGAACCAGTCAAGGGCTTCTGTTTTTCCCCCAGCACATACTTTTCAGATGCTGTTACAGTCTCTTGAGTGTTGTCCTGTTTTGCTGCTTCCATTTTTTTTTCTTCTGAAAAATAAAAATACATTCAATTTACACTTCAAAATAGGATGTAGGCAAGACTAATATTGAAGAACTACAGAAAATAAAAACTACAGAAAAAAAAAATCTTTAAGTACTCTTATTTTATGCAGCAGGCAAGATACAATTCACAAAGCTGGATTAAATTATTCTGTTTCATTAGTAAGACCCCACCCTCCAGAGACTCTCAAATTAAGGGGTTTTTTTTCTGTCAAAGAAAAAATGGTCGATAAAAGATGTTGCAATACTCAGCAAGGAATCACTTGCTTTCCCCACCTGTTCCACCAAGTGCCTGCACTATCACACATAAGCACTGAAGCAGAAGGTAGGTTCATGTGCTGCCTTCCTCCATCTCTTTTCCCAGTCACAGCAAAACTGGTTCTCTTGATGCAGACACAGGAGTTGCAATATTACACACCAGCTTGTGAATGGCAGTTTCTAACTATGATCTGCTAAAGAGTCAACTTTGCAAATGCTTCTGTGAACAAATAACTTTACACTCTAACAAGCCCAACAAGAAGTTTTGCAAACTCAAGACTCACTGGTTTTTTTCCCCCTACTAGAACAGCTACAGGTTTTTCAGTGCTAACTGAATGATATTTTCAAAGGACCACAAAATTAATCAACCCAGAAACTGACCTTCATTCTCTTCTTTTTGTTGCTGTTTTATTTCATAGACACAGTTCTGTGAAATACCTAATTTTTTTGGCCAAATTGGAATAGATAAGATTCTTTGTCCCCTTGGAAACTGTTCTTGTCCAGAGACCTAATAAAGACAATGTGAGCTTTGTTCAGACAAATCTGATCTACAAAAAAAACAACAACCCAACAAAACACCAGCCCAAAAAGAAGAGTTGACATATTTTGTAAAGTTTGAAGTTTTAAATGAAGAAAAGCCCCAAATCCTTAGAATAAATCTTCTGTAATGGCTTGCCAGATCTCTGGAAAACTAACTCTCCTTAAGCACACCCACTTTGTTTACTCTTCTCTTTGAGGCTATCCAATTTGAGACTACCATGACTACCACAACATTTCTATCAACATGACAGAGCTGAGTATATACCACTCCTAGCAGATACTATCTTCACAGTTCTTCTGGGAGCACATCAAATTGAATCAGGGCTTGAAACAACCACCCACACCTACCCACTGGGGTTCTTTTTCACACTTTCCCATTGGAGGTACTCTAGCTGTTTTTTATTAAATAGCTTTGACACCTCCAAAGGCTACAAACAAGAGTTTGCAACAAAACCCATCTAACCTCAAACAGTTTTGCTTGAACATCTAATTGCATTTTTGCTATTACAATTATTCTAGCCACTGTAATTCAAAGTTTAACTAAAGAGCCACCTTTCCATGGAGTGCACAGTAGGTAACTGATGAAGTAGTAATTTTATCCTACTGAAAGGCTGGGATATTTAAACACAGTGATGCAATAATCCTGTGGATTATTTCAAGAGTTAATTTGTTTGCAAGCTATTAATTTGAGAACAGTAGAAGCAGATGCAACACTGTAAGGCAGAGCTAATACACCCAAGTTTCTAACTCCACAGTAACTCTCCCTTTGCAGGCTGTGTAAAGGGCACTAACTTTAGAACTGCAATAGATGTAATCACAGCTACAGCAGGATAGCAACACCCCATTATTTTTCACTCATCAGCATTAACCCTTTGTTGGGAGAAGTGAAAGCACAGCCTACCTTCCCTATGGCAAGTCCTTCATAATTTAACTTCCCTTCCTTTATAAATCTGTACAGTGGAGAACCAGGAACAGAATTGAAGTCGCCACAGATGATGATTGGACAAAAGGTCCCATCCTCTCGAGGGGCAACACTGGCAATCTCTGCCAGGAGCATGGCCAGCTGGGTGAGTTTGATGTCCCCACGCCTGGGGTTGTACAGCAGGTGTGTGTTTGCTATACAGATGGCAGCATCAGTCTTGCAGTGAAACCTAGGCTGCAAAAGCAGCACCAGCCCAACGTTGTCCCTGTCCAGGAGAGGAATATCACGGCGGAAAAATTCCACGGGCTTTGATGAAATCAGGCTGAATTTGGAAGTTTTGAAGCAAATAGCACAGCCATCAGGTTTCCTCCCTGTCCTCATTTTATACTCACAGTGATACCCTGCAAGAAAAGCAATTAGAAACATAAAATACCATTGCAAAAAGAGACTACTAAGAAAAAAAATAATAATTATAAAAACCTCAGGTTGCTTTTCTCAACACCCAGTCTGGAAGTGCCAAAGACTATGTGAAGTTCACATGGAAAAGTGAACCCAAGAATCTTTCTGCCTTGTCTAGCCTCAGTTTAATTATGACAGAAAAACTGGTCTAATACCTTTTGTGATGTTTAAGAATCTACATACTTTGATATGATACCAGGCATGTTCCTCTCATCTGGAAAAAATTGTTTAAAACCCATTATGCAAAAAAACCCAAACAATCCCAACCAAAACACGCAGCAAAAAAAAACCAAAAAAACCCAAAAAAACTCCAAAAGTCACAAAAAGTGGACTTGATTATTGTTTTTTTCAAGATGCTACCACAATTTAGGAACATTACCAGTGAAGCATTCCATTAAAAACCAATAATTGCTGTAAGTCATAAATGACTGTCTAAAATGATTAATAAAGGTCTCAGATGTATTTACACAGTTATGTAATTATCCAGTAGAGCAGCAAACAGGACAATTTCAACAGGGAAACTGAGACAGTTGTCAAAATGACAGTACCAGAGTTCAAAACAAGTCCACCTGGAAATAACAATTTGCCAAGTTCTTCATTTTATGTGGAGGTGAAATGTAGGTTTCAATGAAACCTGCCTGATCTGTTTGAGAAAAAAAACCCCCAAACCTCATGATCTTGAAACAGTATCTAGTTTTTGCCATTTTAAGATGCTTCCCTGCTCAGTTGTCCACATGAGCCTGGCTTTACAGTATTGTTGCACATTTCAAATGTACTTAAATCAGTTTCTACCTTCTTTACAAACACACAGTTCTGTGAGTTAGACTATCTGCAATAACAATGAAAGAAAAAAAGCATCAGTCCAGTTCTGCTCCTTGAACTTCTGGCATCAGGCAAGCACCAGCACAAGGAAGAGAGCAGGGCCCCTGGGACTGGAATGAGGTATAGGGCACAAAAGATTTAAACCACTATGGAATCACAGCCTGGCAAGATGTTATTTCCATAAATTCACCTGGGAGAGTGGTAAGTAAGACTGTGCTATTTAGGCTGACTGACTACTAGGGTAAAAACTAATATAATCTACCCATGGATTAAATTTAGTGTTATTTGGAAGGTTCCAAGCCAGAAAAACTAGCAAAGCAAGAGTGGCAGAAAACACTCAGGGAGCTTCAAAAGAGCTCTTGATGAATTTACAAAAGGGGGTATTAAAAATTACAAAAGGGGGTATTAAAAATTACAAAAGGGGGTATTAAAAATTACAAAAGGGGGTATTAAAAATTACAGGGGGGTATGTGAGACTGATGGCAGGAGATTTGATTCTTTATATGAGGGTTTTTTGAGAAAAATACTACATGGGCAAGGAAGGTGACAATGGATTGGTCAGAGTTTCACCATACCCAGGGATTCCAAACTTGACTTGATCTCTGCTCTATAGTGATCCTCTTGGACTTCCTGTAAGCAGAGTACCTAAGGCAAAAGTTTACAGTTATTTTGAAGTACATCAACACATTACTGTATCATCTCTGTGGGCAGTCTGGACAGGTATTAAATAAATAAATGCCTAGGGCTTTTTGCTTCCATAATCCTACAAAAGTATGCACACTCCTGGAGAAAATGCTCCTTAAGATTGCAAAGAGGGCCCCAATTTCTCCCACCCTCTCTCAGACAGACAGACGTTTTTCAGATGTGAAATGAAATTGAATCGAAATAGTGATAATATGTCCTCAGCAGTGCATGGGAGGGCTAAATGCCAAAGCAGTGGGATGAAGAGGCCAAGGACACACTTTTCATTAACCACAGTGGACAAAAAGCTTCTGTATTGTAACAACAACTTGAACCAAAGATCAACCTCAAAAGACTACAAGTGAGTTCTGAGCATCTTGGAGCCTCCCAGTTGCAGGGCAAACTGGAGTTAACACATAGGTTTGCAAACACCCCCAGACTGATCAAAGACTGAGTTCCTGAAGGGCTATGAGCTAGTGCTGCTTGCTTGTCACTTGCTCTGCAGTGACAGACTCCACTTACCCAAGGCAGTTTTTCTGAACTACTTTTATATTTTCCATATTGTTTTTTGACATGAAAATGTTGAATTCTGTCACCAAACTTTGATTGTTCTGAACAACAACTGAAGCAAAAGTTTGACTGACTTGACTTCCTGATGAAGTGATAAGCATCCTCAGAAGCAAACCAAAAAACCCAAACCCACAGCCAACCAAGAACATATTTTTTCAGACCCAAATATAGGCAGGAGTTCAGAGTAATGTCTCAGTAGAAAACAGCAAGCTTGGTCACAACTCAAATGATGCAGAGTACCACATGAAGCAAGAAATGAAGACTGAAGAGGAATACTTTTGGATCAGTCTCACTGGAATGTTGACACTTGCATCTTTCTCTCAGCCGTGAGCATCAACCTCAATAAAACCAAGATCCACAGAGCAGTGTCATCACTCCAGTCAAGAAATAACACTTATGAGCTTGCCTTTCAAAGAAATTTAGCTATTATTAGCTTCTCTTACAACTGTAATAGTAGACCAGGTGTACCTATGCAGGTATAGCTGCTCTTACATTCAAAACATTATTTACAGCTCTCTACTAGTGTGCTCTGGGCACAGACTGAGAAAGATTTGTGTAAAGGAAGATGATTTTGGATTGATACAAAAATTGCAGTGTATCAGCAGAATATGGAAGTCACACCAACGAGAGCATTTCTGGAATTTATGGACAAAAAAGGCAACAATGAATAATATTCCCTTTGCCTTTGTTGTAAATTCAGATGACACAGAATACACACATTGCATAAGCATAAATTAAAACTAATGTTAAGTGTGACATAACTACAAGCTCAGTTGGATTCACTAGAAAGCCCACCTATCAAAATAATCAACAGCAAGAATTTGCTGCTCCAGTTTATTAGCTCTTAAGAAATATTCATGCACTCATTTGCTACTCACATCAGCATCCAGCTGTTTGATTTCTTCCAGAATGTTGGGAAATCTGTATGTCCAGATCAACAAACGTTGCTTGCAGTGTTTATATAGGTGGGAGTTACTTTCTAGCAAATTCTGTGAGAGGATATTATAGGACATGACTGTAAAATCAAATTTTGCTTCACTTTCTGTATTGCTTTGGTCAGTTACTTTATTTTCAAAGTTCTTTATTTTCATTGTTCTACTGTGCTGGCAGAAATATTCCCAGTGTCTTTTGATGGTTCCTGTTAAAAACATATGAAGCAGAAAAAAGTTATGTAATATACCATATAACTTCTTCCTGCTCTCTGAAATCATTCCACTGACAACTGCTTGTCTTCCAAATTGCTTAAGCAATTCTAAAAGCTTATTTGATTACCAGTGATTTAGACTCTGTTAAGATTAAGGGAGTGAAGCATCTCCCTTATGAGGAGAGGCTGAGAGAGCTGGGGCTCTTTAGCCTGGAGGAAACTGAGGGGGAACATATTAAATATGTTAAGGGCAGTGTAGGGAGGATGGAGCCAGACTGTCCTCAATGTCAGCCAATGTTAGGAAGAGAGGCAAGGGGAGTAAGCTGAAGCACAAGAGATTTAGGGGAAACACAAGGAAAAAAACTTTTTCCCAGTGAGGGTGCCAGAGCCTGGCAGGGGCTGCCCAGGGAGGTTGTGGAGTCTCCTGCTCTGGAGACATTCCAGACCCGCCTGGATCTGTTCCTGGGTGACTTAGTCTAGGTGCCCCTGCTCTGGCAGGGGGGTTGGACTAGATGATCTTTCTAGGTCCCTTTCAAGCCCTAACATGATTCTATTATTGTATGATCATTATCAGGCTGATAAGCATCAGTAACATCCAAAACAAACAAACAAACAAAAAACCCCAACCCCCAAACACAGCACAAAACCATTTGTTGCCCTGGATTTCAAACTGCTTTGAAATGAGTAAAGTGGTGTGTTTGAAGGAGGGGATTGCAGACAGGCTACATCACCTTGTTCCCTCCAGAAAGGCTGTCAAACTACTAAGCCAAGTGCAGTCTGTTGACACAATCCTACAGCTGCCTTCTGCCACTGCCTCTCAGTGCAGATGGGGTATGTCAGCCAGGGATAAACCCTTCAGGGCACATGGGCATCTTGTTGATCTCTATCCATGACTAACAAAGGGTTAGGAATGAAACAAAAGGTTCACCTCTAGCCTGTGTACAGTCTGAAAAACTCAGCAATAAGCTGCAAAAGAATCCATTGTATCCATTTGTCCCAAAACAGATAATGAACCTTCAGTGAGGTTGAGAAACTGAAAGATTAATAAGCCTCAGAATTACCAAGGACTTCTGAAAAGGTTTACTCTGCCTTCCTGCAATTCCTAGATTCACAGCAGGTAACTTTCATTACAATCACCTTACAAGATGTGAACAGAAGACAACCAGGAATAACCACAATGCTGACCCCACTCTCAGATAAAGGTAAGTCAAGGAGAGTTAACAGGACTTGGCAACACAGGCAAGACAAAAAAGACAAACACTGTTCCTTCAGATCCTGAAGATCATTATGATATTTCTGAGCCTTATGGATATTGTGTCCCCCAGTTGGAGATGCTGATGGCATCTGCCACTCATGTCAGTCATAATACAACTTGCAGTTCATTTTGTTAAGGCAGCAATTTATGTAAGGGGGCCTTAATTTGTGCCCCTGTTTGTTTCACAGTGGCTAAAACTGTTAATATCCACAACACAGTAAAACACTTGGATGCTACATAGAAGACTACACCTGTACTAAGCTAACACAGACACATTGAAGTTTCACAAAGTCTGCTCCTGTGTTGGGTAGAGATCTTTCCATTTCTTGTTGTGTTTATCTGAAAAAGTGCATTTGCCATTTGCTCTGGCAGTCGTGGGCTAACACAATTTGCTGACTTGCTGGTGGCAGAACACAGCTGTAGAAACAACATTGTACAATCACACTGGAAGCAAACACCATTAAATCTCAGTCTGTCACTTCTCAGTTATCTAGGTCACAAGATAACTGGCTCAGAAAGAAGCCAGCTGAGGTCCAGAAGGCCTTATGAGCTCAGGTATAGTACGAGGAATGAAGCTGTACAGCTGTCAGCCCAGCTCAGCTCTACAGCAAGTTAGCTACATCTTTTTCCTTTAAAAGAGTTCCCAACTTAACAGAGGTGATCTGGTGACACAAAATAACCGTTTAAAAATGTTACAGTTTTGTGATGCTGCTAAGACAGGTATTTTCTCTAGAGACATGCCAAGAAAAACTGTAACTCAAAAAGTGCAGGTTCTAACTTCTTGTAACAAAAAACCCCAGGAAAATAAAGCAAAGTGCCAAGAAAAGCTGTAACTCAAGAAGTGCAGGTTCTAACTTCTTGTAACAAAAAAACCCAGGAAAATAAAGCAAAGAGCATATTTTACCTTTCTTGCAGCTCTGTTTTTCTTCATTCTGTTCTGCAGAAAGACACAATGCTTCCTTCTGATTGGAGAAGTTTGTTTCTTCTTCAGGAGTTGAAGCATCACACTGGCTGCTGAGTCTCCTCTTCTTTGTCAATGGTTCTTCTCCCTCACATTTCATAGTGGGGTTAGGCAGGTGAAAGCAAGAACTCTGCACCAAGTTCTCAAGCTGCCAATTAGTGTTCTGAAACTGTCTCCAAGGTCCAAAAAACGGAGGGAATCTCCAGTTTGCTGAGACATCAGCTGGAAGGGGAAGTGGAAAGGAGGCCCAGGGATGGTGTCCAGCCCATCTCACCCAGCTGGAAACAGGGCTGCTCAGGGACAGTATCTGAGAACCGTTCCAGTGGGAGATCCAGTCTCTGCTCAGCCTCTGCACGTGTCGGGGCAGCATGGAGTGCCTACCAGAGAAAGCACACGTTTCAGGACATGCACACAACTGCATCTGCTGCAGAAATCAAACTGCTCATCATTTACACTATACTTTCTCTACAAGCAAACACATACAGGATATTCAAACCTTTTTAGAGACTTGGAAGATATTAAAGCTTTATCGAAATGATGTGCGAAGTGGGACTTGATGCAGCAATCTTGGATTTATTTTTTTTCCCCCTTCAGATTCACAAAAGCTACTTAATTGCCAAACCCTATCCATCTGAATAACTCTTTACAATTTATTTTCTGCCTTGATGAATTGAGCTATCAGATCTTTTGAATGACCTTACAAACCATCATTTTTGCATGCTGCGTTAACTTTATGAGAAGGCTATCTGAAAGGAATCATAAAACCCCTTTCCTCCAAACAGTTGGAAATTTGTTTAAAAAGCCAAACTTGGCTCAAACCACAATGCCACCAAGCCAGGGAAGCAGAGGTACTAATTCTCACAGCATCTCTGGCACCAGCTTACAGACTAAATCTGTATTCTCATTTCTTTTCCGTGTGGCAAAAAGAACAGCTTTGTGACTAAAGCCATAAAAGTAGGGTGGTGGGTTTTTTTGGTTGGGTTTTTTTTTTCTCCTCCAGGGGAAAAAAAAAAGAAATATATGTCTCAGCTAAAGTGCAGGAAGGAAGGTTGAGTAACATGAATATGTTTCAACTTCCTTGCTGGTTAAATAAAGTGTATTTTGGGCTCAACTAGCAAAAAATACCAACTCTCGGTAGTTGAAACAGTGAGAACTTTCTAACTGCCACTCTAGACTGAGCGAATAAACCTTAACACACCCTGCAGCAAAACCAACTTGTCCTGAACCAGCAGTTTCCAGCTCAGCACCCCAGCAGCTGCTGGGCAGAGACACAGAGAGCAAAGAGGGTGTCCAGTTTTGGTCACCCCAATTCAGAAAAGACAGAGATTTACTGGACAGAGTCCAATGCAGGGCCACCAAGGGAGTGGAGCATCTCCCTTATGAGGAGAGGCTGAGAGAGTTGGGGCTCTTTAGCCTGGAGGAGACTGAGGGGGGAGCTCATCAATGTCTATCAATATGTTAAAGGTGAGTGTAGGGAGGATGGAGCCAGACTCTTCTCACTGTCATCCAATGACAGGACGAGAGGCAATGGAAGTCAGTTGGAGCACAAGAGGTTGAGGGGAAACACAAGGAAAAACTTTTTCCCATTGAGGGTGCCAGAGCCTGGCAGGGGCTGCCCAGGGAGGTTGTGGAGTCTCCTGCTCTGGAGACACTCAAGACCCACCTGGATCTGTTCCTGAGTGACTTGGTCTAGGTGCCCCTGCTCTGGCAGGCGGGTTGGACTAGATGATCTTCTGGGTCCCTTCCAACCCCTAACATTCTGTGATTCTGTTTTACCCAAAAAGTGCCCAGAACGTCTCGTCCAACAGCCCAGCACTTCCTCACAGACACCGACAGCCGGCAACGAAAGAGCCCCACACGCGCCCGGCGCCGTTTACAGCGGCCCCGCGCCGCATAAGGGCGTGTATTTAAAACCAGTGACTGCCAATCACCCCCGGGCCATCCCCGACTGGCCGGGCCAGGGGCCGCGCTCCCGCGGCCAGGCCGCTCTCCAGGCCCCCTTCGCTCAGCCTAGACCCATCAGCGGGCAGCTCTAACGCCGCCGGGGACACGCCAGCCGCGGGAAGCCCCCCGCACAAGCCACCTCGGCCTCCGCTGGCGCCGGTTACCGCCGCCCACGCCCTCACGGCTGCCCGGGGCTTCCCGCACGACGCGACGGTTGCCGGGCCCGGCCCCCGCGCCGCTGTTTACCTCACAGCGGGCCCAGGTACGGGCCCGAATCCGGGTCCGGCCCAGGGGGGGTTCGCTATCGGCTCCGCACAGCCTCGCCGCCCCCAAAGGGGGTCATCCCAGGGCAGCGCCAGCTCCTCCCGCCGCCGCGCTGCCGGCCTCGCCGCTTACTCCACACGTACGGAGGCCGCATCGCATCGCTCCCCTCCCTCCCCGCTCCTGGGACTTGTAGTCCAAGGGCAGGGCCGCTCCTCGGAGCCATATTTGATCCGGGAGGCCGGCGCCGAAGCCATTCCGCCATCGCGGGCCTGGGCAGGGTGTCAGCTCGGGACCCTGCGGGTCCCGATGCGGCACCAGCTTCAGAGCGCTGCGGTTTTCCTATGCGGGTTTCTCCTAGGGAATACCTGTGTGACTTGGTCCAGGTGATGCTGCTCCGGCAGGGGGGTTGGACTAGATGATCTTCTAGGTCCCTTCCAACCGCTGACATGCTGCGATTCTGTGATACCATGTGTCCCTGTGCGGGCAAAGGGTTTCTAGGAAGAGCCGCCGCATCCAGGTGCGTTTCAGGGCAGCAGCCAGATTTGCTGTTCGCACACAAACAAAACCCACTCGCCTAAGGTAGTTTTTTCACTTAGCAGCTGTATAAACAATCATCTCTCCCTGTTGATTGAATGTTCAGATGCTTTCCTAAGGTCTTCTGGGGTCAGAGTAAATGCTGGTTTTGTTCCCCGTAAGGAAACGTAGTACAAAGCATGACAGTGCCAAACAGTTCAGATGTTGTGCAGGAACAGTCATCAAGTAAAATACTGTTTCTTTTACTTGTGACTTTAAATAGCAAGAATTTTAGTAAAAGATCTCCCGACTATATTTTTTTAGAGCTTCATTATTTTGGTAATTATTTGTTGTCTATATTTTTTAAGTATTCATACACAGTAGATGCATTTCTAAGGTAAAAGCCATAGCTACAGCAACAACTGCTGTTATTTGTAGGAGCAGAGGGAATCTTCCCATGGGATACCATTATTTAGTGTATAAGACACCCAAGTTGCTCTGTAACTATGTGTTTTACACAATAGTAACCTCAGTAGTGATGCTGGAAAAAGGAAAGGGGTGATGCTTTGGGTTTTTGTAAGATAAGCCTTAATGAAAAGTAAGATATGTTGATAAGCACAAAGTTAATTGTGTAACAGTCAAAGGTAAGAAAATTATTAATAGGTTTATTAATATGATGCAAATTATTTCTCAACCCAATTATTTCTTGCCTTGGCTTAGGAAAGTCTTGATAAGCCACTAACACTTAATTGCAGCTTGCTTACTCCTCTAATTGCTTACTCCTTTTGGGTATCTAAGTGGGCTATATCATGATAAGAGATATTCTTCAAAGCAGGTATCTCCAAATTCTGATTTGTACCTAAAAGCCAAATTATTTTATGAGTCATTTGAGCTTTTGAAACTGCCAAGTGAATGCAGGCTTACTGACTCACTGAGGCATGCTTTGATTGATTACACTGCACATAGGAACAGCCATGGTGCTCCAGATCAATGGTCCACTGAGCTCAATTTCCTGCTTTCTAAAAGTGGTTAGCAGCAGATGCCTAGAAATGTGCAGGGGCTGGGCAAACATCTCTCCCTGCAGCTCAGTAGATTTCCTAAGCCTGATATGTTTGTCTCTTCAGTTAGTCTGATTCTCTCCCCCAAGTACTTGAAATTGTGAACCATCTGCAGCAGCAACATCCGTTGACAAGAGTCCTCCAGACCTTGCACTCGTTATGTCAAGATCTACTTTAAAAATTATTATTAATTTTATGACCTCATTTGTACTAGCTTCACTGGCCTCTGGATTTCATGGACCAGTACCATGTCCCCTCACATAATTCCTTCTTCCATGCTGAAAAAATCGGAGACTACTCCATTGTTCCTCATGAAGATCTGATAAATGTTATTGTCCTTGTTGGTTCAGCCATGGAGTTACACAGTTGCAGTACACTCTTCACTGTCTTCCTCTGTGTTCTTTTCTTACTGCTTCTTCTCTCTTCCTCCTCCCACCAATTGCTAGCTTCCGTGTTAGGCAGCATCTCCAGATGGATTTTTTTTTTCCCCTCAGAATATGCATCTACTGAGGTGTAAATGAGACCTATTATATAATTCATCAGGGATTAGTCAATTATTACTTCAGTCCCATTGATTTCTGTTTATACTATTAAAACCTCAAAACAATCACATCTTATGAGATGTTACAAGAGCTATTTCATAAACAAATTTATACCAGAACTGTTTGTCTAATCATGTTATTACACTAGACAAGCTGTGTGATATAGCAACTAATTAGTATACCTTGCTTACTTAAGCAAGTATATTTTCAACTAGTTTGGTTTTTTGGATGTGATGCCACTACATCTGAGTTGCTGCAAGCTTTCTCTAGCTAAAATTAGAGAGGATGAGAATAAAAGTCTCCTCGAGATCATTCTGTCCAACTCCTTCATATCAGATCTAAACAAACCTCAGCTTAGGTTCCCTCTTTTTGTACATTAAAATTACTCCAAACAGAAGACTTATTGGAAAGTCAGTTTCGATTAAACTGGCAATTGCATCTTCATTGCTATAAGAAAACAGTTGCTATCTAATGGCGTTTGATGTGGCTTTTAGCTATAGGACTTAGAAACTTGCCTTGAAGAATGATGATCAAGACCAAACTATCTCTGAGGTGTTCCTTTCGATAGTTACTTCCACAAAGTTAAAAGTACCAACTGAGAGACTTTCCTCACACCAAAGTGTTTCACAGCCCTGTGTGCACACGAGAGCCCATCTGCAAGAAAAAGTCCAGGCATGGCTTAATCATCTGTAGAAGACATGCAACACAAAACATGATGATTCAGTAACCATCAAATTTGCCTTCCTGTTAACATTCCTCTTTAAAAACCCATGATTTCTGCATACAGGCATTTAGATTTAGGGAGGTAAATCTTAAAACAGCCCTCGCTGGAAGTGACGTGCAGTTCTGTCAGGGGAAGGTCTTACAGAGCTGCAGGGGCCATGGGGCGCCTGTAATCGAAAGGGGCTCGGTGGTCACTGCCGAGCACGAATCCCTCACAGCCATGTTTTGGCAAAATACCTCGGGCAGGCCCGGCTTGCTGCAGGGCTGTGCCTGGATGATTTGGTCTCATCCACGCCACGCCGGCTTTCGGGCTCCGGAACAGGCAGCCCCATTCGAGCCGCGCCTTCGGAACCGGGGGCGCTCAAATCCGGGAGGGAGGGCGGGAGAGATCCCGACCAGGGTCCAACCACCACCCTGCCGGCTACGACTCGCAGCACTAGCTCAGCTCTACCGGAGCAGCTTTCTTACGCGGGCAGCTCTCCCCGAGTTGGAGCGGGGCGGGCCCGGTCATTCCCCCGGCACCGCCCGGGCGGGGCGTTCCTGGGCGCCGCTTCCGCCTCGCTCGGGGCCCATCGCGGCGGCAGCGGCGGGGGGCAGGCGCTATGCTGAGCCCGCGGGAGCGCGGCGGGGACCTGGCCCGCTTCTACACGGTGACGGAGCCGCGGCGGCACCCCCGCGGGCACACCGTCTACAAGGTCACGGCGCGGGTGAGTCAGTGCCCGGCCGGGCTCCGGCACCGCCCCCCCCCGGCTCCTCTCCGCGCCGCCCTGCCCCTCGCCGCCTCAGGTTCCCGGGCTCGGCCTGCGTGCTGTTCGCTCTGTAAAAGCTGCCTGTGCGTGCAGAGTAGAGCCCGCGGCCGGGCTGCCGATGAGGATCCTGGCGGAGCCTGCGCGGATGGGGCCGGGAGCTCCGTAGGAAGCCCCTACGCAGAGAGCCGAGGGCCGCGGGCGGGAGGGCTGGGGCACGGCGGCCTCTTCGGAGCTCAGCCTCGGCCGCCTCCTGCCAACCTGCGGCTTCGCATATCGCTGTGCTGGTCTTAAAGGCGCTCGGAAGCGAACTGACAGTTTCTTGCCCGTTTCTTGTAGGGCGTACGAGAATAGGTTGAAAACAGACGGCCCCTTCATTCATTTTTTAGCCCCAGATCTCTCAGATAGGTGCCAGTCTGTTCGCTCTGCTTCCCTGCCTGCCCCGCAGCTCCGGGGGAACATGGGGAGCAGAGTGTGCAGGTCCAACACTCCCACACTGGAAGCACAGAGCTGTGTGAGTGGAAGAACAAGAAGACAGCCCTTTTCCTAAGGGCTGTGTGTGCCTGGGGCTCATCCTCATCTGGGCTCCGAGTAAAAAAAGAGAGGCCCTAGTAGGAGAAGAAAGCAAACTGGGGCAGATGCTGGGTACTGGGAGGGCTGGCTTGGTGCTAGTTTTGCTGCAAGCTCCTTCATCTTCCCTAGGAAAATTTCTTGCTTTCTCTTTTCTGATTTTTCTATTTAAGCAAAAAAAAAAAAAAAAGTAAGTAAATGTATGGAAATGGGTACATGGAGAGTGGGAGTGTGGGTCACAGGTGTGGTGTGATATAGTGAGAGCATCAGAAAGTGTTGCAGAAGGATAGAGTTGATTTAAATGACCTGTGATCTTGGAATTACTGCAGCTGTAGACATTCTGTCCATGAGAGCAGTGTATGTTTATATGCACCTTTCCCTTAAACAATACAGCATTCTGTATGCCTGTATATTTATCTAGTGCTTAGGTTGTTTGGCTATGATCATCACTTTATGTGACTTATTAAATGAAAAAAATACATATTTTTGTCAAATATATTTATACAAGTCCACCAAACACAAGTATGGGATATGTGGAGATGTTTAAAACCCCTTTTTTTTTTTTTTTGTCCAATAAAATATAGCATTTGTTAAGAGAGGGGGAAAAAAAAAAAAGTTGGTTTTCCCCATCATGTTTTAATCTAAAAAACCTTTCCTGAGTTAGAAACTAGGAGGCAAAGAAGGCCATCACATCTTTCTGCAGTAGCTTGTGATGGGCTAAGACTGTGTGTTTAAAAGTTGTGTCATATCAGCAAGTTGTGCTATGAAGAGTGTTCTCTAATGGTACCTGAAAATACAGGCCACTAACAAAAGTGCAGATAATTGAGAATGATTAATGATAATTAAATTTCTAATGACTTATGTTGGATATCTGCAGGTTAGCCAAGGAATAGTATAATCTGAAATACTTTGGTGGTGAGGATCCTTGTAGGATCTCTTGTTTTCAGAGCCTAATGTANTTTTTTTTTTTTTTTGTCCAATAAAATATAGCATTTGTTAAGAGAGGGGGAAAAAAAAAAAAGTTGGTTTTCCCCATCATGTTTTAATCTAAAAAACCTTTCCTGAGTTAGAAACTAGGAGGCAAAGAAGGCCATCACATCTTTCTGCAGTAGCTTGTGATGGGCTAAGACTGTGTGTTTAAAAGTTGTGTCATATCAGCAAGTTGTGCTATGAAGAGTGTTCTCTAATGGTACCTGAAAATACAGGCCACTAACAAAAGTGCAGATAATTGAGAATGATTAATGATAATTAAATTTCTAATGACTTATGTTGGATATCTGCAGGTTAGCCAAGGAATAGTATAATCTGAAATACTTTGGTGGTGAGGATCCTTGTAGGATCTCTTGTTTTCAGAGCCTAATGTAGTAATTATTCATTGCTTAGCTCGTTGGTGGGTGTCCTAACAAGACTTTAAAAAATAGATTGAAGTGCTTGCATTACAGATTTGCAGAGGGAGCTTACTGCACGGATCCTTGTGGGAAGATAAAACAGAAGTACAAACTTGGGGGATTGGATCATCTTTGCCAGGCCTCTAGGTTGATTGTAGGTTGGGTGGAAGGGGCAGACCTCTTCTGAGGTTAACCTTCAGAAAAGGATGTGAAGAACAAAGTAGGACAACACATAAATTATTACATACTGACTTAAAGTTGGCATGGCTGTGAGATGGAGAAGGCAGTGTAACATCAGAACAAGCTTGAAACAGGGCCTCTGGGTTTTAGTCCAGATTCTTACTAACTGGCTGGGTAATTACTCATCTCTCTGGGTCTCCTTCTGCCCATCTGGTAACTTCCCGAGCTGCCAAAACTGTTGCAAGGCTTTAACTAAAGGTGAACTGCCAGGCAGAGCAGTTGATGTGTGCCCTTTGGTGTTGTTCTGTGATGTGTAGCCATGTCTGTGATACCTTCTTCCCCCAGCTCTACAGGCTCCTTATTTCACCAATTGTACACATGAGCTGCAGGAAAGTGCAGTGGCCACTGAGGTTAGAAATTGGTGCAAAGTTGCCAAATGTTAGATTACTGAGAGGAAAAGTTGAGGAAGGTTTTATCAATGTAGACTACGCTGGAAGAAGAGGACTTTGATGTGCAAGGTGAGAAAAAAAACCCTTAGACTTGTGAAAGAAAATGTTTGGGGTCTTTTGGGAGATGGCCAGAGAAGGTAACACTTGTATTCTATCTCATCTCCTCCAAGATGTGTGAAAGATTGCAGTGGCTGGGCTGTGGAGTGAACAGAAATCTTGAGAGGTTTTGGCAAGGATGCTCAAGAAATGGCAAGGGAGAGGAGAGCTCGTGTGTGGGGAGTGTGAGGGGCATGTTTCTGTCGCACAGCAAAAGGGAAGTGTGGATTCAGAGACTTCCATCTTAGGGCAGCAGCTGCATGGTGCTCGTGGTGCAGTGGGGTGTTGGGGTGGGCTCCTTGTGCTCTCCTGTCTGCATCACCCACTCAGCTCTCATCATTCTGGGGTGTGTCAGTGTGGGGAGCCTCAGGATTGAGAATGCCCTATTTTTCTCCAGCTAATCATTTTGTTAAACAGCTTTGTCTGGGTTACAATGAAGGATATAGTGACTTGCACAAGATGATTGCAGTTATGAATTAAAGATGTCTATTTTATGTGTTTGTTTGGGTGGATGTGCTCTTCCTGCTGTTTAGAAAACCAATAGAGAGCTTGGATTACAAAGGCTTTTGCCATCAACGTTTGTTTAAAGAAAAAAAAAATTAAATCCTGACAAAATACAGGCTGCTCTATGGTGTGTAGCCAAGCCTTGTTTGCAGTCTTCCTCTGGACAAAGTAATTTATTATTTATTAGTCAGGGAGTGTTTAAGGAGAAACAAACACACAAGGATAGAGTCAGATGTGTGTCTGCATTGATGGCTCTGAGTACAGTGAAAATACTGCCTTAGCAAATGCCAAGCCTCACCTTCACAGTGAGGTTGTGTGCTGCTTCTATTAAGCCATGTAGCCTTCATTAGCCTCTGTTATGGGGAATAATGTAGCCCTGATATGAATTAATTGGAATAGAGTGGAAAAATGATGGGGGATGGGCTCTGTGTAGCTTTGGGAGATGCCTTCTGTGCCATTTTGCCTAGAATGCACTTCTTTATTTCTAAGGGCAGCCATTCTCCAGATCTTTCTCTTCATCAGCAAATCATTGTATGTTACTCTTTACCTTCCAAACTGAAAATCCAAGTGCTTATGTGTGGTGTTTGTTTTTTTTTTTTTCTCTTTTTCTTTCCAGATTGTTTCAAGAAGAAACCCAGAGGATGTCCAGGAGGTAACAGTTTAAACTTGTGTAAATGTCTTTGTGTATCACACTATACCTTTTGAAGCATCTTTGATGTAATTGAGCAGTTTCTGTGTGTTTTGTCATTGCAAATGAGCAGTTTCTTGTGTGTTTCCATTTGTCTTCAGCTTTGCTAGTTGAAAACAGTAGCTAGGGTAACATGTTGCAGTTCAGCCCTGGGTGATGAATTGGGACTTGAAACAAAGTTTTAGGGAGTAAAGTCTCTTTTGATGACAAAACTGCTTTGATAACTTTGCTAGCTCTTTTCTCAGGGCTGGAATTGGCAAAGTGATGGTTACTTAACTCCTACTGGTAAAATTAGAGATCACTCCACGATCCAAGCCTTAGGTCTCAGCTGTAGGTACTCTTTTTAACCAATACTTCACTGAAAAACCTACATCATTACAGTCTATTAGCAAAGAGAGAAGATGGAAGAGTGTAGGAGTAGTTGAGAGATGAGACTGCAAGTCATATTATGCCACTCTCTCTAAGGCTCATTAAGGATTTTCCAATGATATACTTTGTAAAAACTTTAAAATTGCTTATTCTTTGCCTCTTTCAAAAAGTCTCTGAATAAGGGTTCTCTCTAATCTTGTGCCTCTTAAACACCTGAACAGTAAAGAACCATTATATTGAGATTAAAAAAACCCCATCATATGTGCAAGAGTTTTTTTCTTGTTTGGTTGGTTTTTGTTTTCTGGTGTTTCTTTTTTTTTTTTTTTTAATTATTAAAAACCTTCTTTTCCCTCTTGGTTTCTTCTAAACTAATGACTTGACATTGATAGAATTATACTGCATACATTCAAAATCTTCCTTCTAAAGCCCAACCTTATGGCTTTTGAAACTTCGTGTAATATATACATATGTTCAATTTCTGGTGCAGTCTCTTACTAGAATTGAGGAGAATCTGGATAGTTGATGAAAGAAGAGCCCCAAAATGAATTAATTTCATCTCTTTGTGGTCAGACATGAGTTACTGATTGATTGCAGAGGTGAGAATTGGCTACTACACCTAACACCCCTTTGTGGCATCCTTTGGAATCTTGAGAATCAAGAATGGCAAATATGAGCATTCATACTTTTTGCATTTTTAAACCATCTCTGTAAGATTACAGTAGCCTTTCAGAACCAGATATGATCATGGATCTAGGTTTAGAATTGCATTACTATAGTCTGGAGCTTGATGCTCACCTTTTCCAGAGAGACTCCTGAATTGAGCCTATTAATGAGCACATTCTGCCATTATCTTCATCTTCATTTGTGGGGAAAAACACTGTGAACTTCTTGATGATTGGTTGCCCCTTTCCACCCTTCACTGTATCAAAGTAATTTTGCATGTGATGGCATGTTAGTGTGATGTTAATAGTTTATTTTTTAATAATTAAGCATCTGAAAATGCCTAGTTATTAAAAGGAATATCCTAGATGGTCATTTCCAGGAGTGTGAATTGTAGTCAGAAAAGCATATACAGTGGGAGATTTTCTGTTGTACTGCCTTTCTGTGATAGAGCAAGAATAGTGGGCAGTCTTTGAAAGTAAAAACAATATATTCCTGTCTGTACCCACTCACACTTACCTCCATTTGACAGAATGCTCTATTAGAATTTGAAGAGACAATTTTTTTTGTGCCCACAACCACCCTGTTGCTTTATGATGTGTCTGATGCAGCCTTCCAGGGGCACTTAGCTATCCCTACCTACTCATCTCCAAGTCTCTTTTAATGTCACTGCTGTGATGCTAATACATAGATCACATCCTTCCCACTGTACACAGGGCTGTGTATTGTGCCCTGAACTCTACTTGCCAGTTTTCTGTCACCTCTTTTAAGTGCTCTTGGGGGGCACAAACCCTTCATACAGCATCTCTCCTGCTGCAGCTGATTACAGTTCAGGATAACCTCAACTCTTGTTGCTGGGAAGGGAAGGAAGATAACCTTGTAAGGGCTTCCTTCTCGAAAGGATGGAAAGTTAATGTGAATTGTGTGGGGTTGAGTTAATAGCTCCAGAAAGGCTAGTGGACTTCACTTGACTCCCTTACTTCTGGGGATTGATGGTGACAGTATGGCCCATGAGGCAGTTAGGGTAGCTAGGGTAGTCTTGTGGGGTTTATTTTTTCCTCTCTTGCTCCTTCACAGAAGAGAAAGGGCTGTTCATTGTGGAATGTGAATTTTGGCTGTTGGGACATCACCTGCATCAGTAAAGAAATGATACTTTTTTAGTAGGATGGAAGCTCATGCTCTTGTTTTATGGCAGCTTTTCACATTGTCTCCAAGTACTGACAGCACAATAACTTCATGTTTCAAGACTTCCACCATCTTCATTTTATATTCTGTATCTACACTGCTGGAGTGCTAATTATTCAGGATGGATTTTGGATTAGATAGAACTACAACAGTGAACAATTGGTTTTGATAGCAAAGTGACTAGTTGGCCTTCTGGAGAGATTCTGAATTTTCTTCCCTTGTCTGTTGACCTCTGGGAAATGCTGAGTCCTGCAAATGTGTGCACAGTAGGTGAGGCTGAATCAGGACTGCTGCTTTCAGTATAGCTAAGTTGATGATGTGGATAGTGTGGCTATATTAAAGCTTTGCATATCTACTGTTAATAGGCCTGTTACCTTATATTTGCATTGTTCTCTAGGTAGGACTTGCATCTGCTGAAACTTAGAAGGCTTCTCACCTTAGCATTTAAAAAAACAAACAAAAAAACCCTACCACCAACACCCCCCACCCCAAACCCCTCTCAAACTCCAACAAAACAATAACAGCACAAAGTTGAAACCTTTTTTTCTTATGGAAAAATAAGTTTTTCAATGATGATTGCTCATGAAAAGGCAACCTCTTAAATCTATCATAAATATTTTGAATCTTTTTAATTCTCATCAGTTGTATGAAGCTAATTGACACGTTTGACTAATGGAATGCTGGAATCAACTGTGAATGCATTGCAGGTTTTTGTTTTGTTTTTCTTCTCTCACCTGCTCTAATTTATTCACTTTGCTGTTGAGGCTAATTATGATGGCTTAATGAGCCTGACCAAACATGAAGTCAAATCCTGATAGCAAACCTGTTAGCAATCAAGAGTAAGATTTTGTTGCTCAGTTCTTCCCCTGGCCTGATTTTCCTCAGGTGTTCTTCTTCCTTGAATGAAAAGAAAATGAATGGGCTGGGAGAAGGGTAAGGTGGATACCTGGCTGGGAGATGGCTACTACATGCTGGAAAAGATGGCTAGGGAAAAGCTGATGTAATGAACAAATGCTGTCTTTGCATTCCTGAAGTTGGAGGTTTTTGTCTAGATTATGAAAGGAACATATTAAATTTTTTATCAAGGTTATTATAATAAACCATATAAAACGTGGGCTTGCATTTACACCTGATCAGCTTTCCACATCAATTACAAGTTGGTTTAATAGTGCTGGATGCTTAATGTGCTGTCCTTAAGAATCCCTTCCTTGTATTGATTGATCATTTCTCATTTTCTCTTCTGCTGTTGTGTTTCTTCCCTATAGCTGTAGTTGTGCCAAGCACAGCACACTGTTGGATGGTGCAGCACTACTGTTTGGCACTTTTTCTTCTCTTGCTTGCTACCTGTGTGGCTCTGGGTCTCAGTGTGACTGAGAGAGTTCTGCCTTTCCCCTCTCTGCTTCCTCCTTGCAGCTTTTACTTGAGTATTTTTTTCTATTCCCTGCAGTCTTGTTGGACCAAATGGGAGTTTTGTGGTCTGACAGTAGGCAGTTCAGCCTGCATATTTTTGTTAAATGTATTTGCTGTTAATGGTTTGGAAAAAAACATTTGTGCTGTGATGCAATGTGAACACTAAAGCTCACTAATGCTCCTCTCCCCTTTCTCTGCTTCAGATAGTCGTTTGGAAGAGATACAGTGACTTTAAGAAACTGCACAAAGATCTCTGGCAGATCCATAAAAACCTATGCAGACACACAGAACTCTTTCCACCTTTTGCCAAAGCCATAGTATTTGGTAAGCACAGTTTATTCCTGACTTGCTGAAATTCTCTGGTAACTTGTTATCTATAAATACCTCATGTTCTGTAGCTGCATGGGACTCTTCTCTGTGTGCTTTTACTACTCCTCAGTGTTTTGATTTGGTGTGTCTCACTTGTAGGTGTGCTATTATCATAGCTGGTATTTATTTTTGACAGGCAGTTATGTTCTTGCTTCCACACTCAAGATACTAGCTCATATATTTGATGATGTATATATATACTGATGTATATGTTTTATCCCCTTGTTTTCAGGAGTATAAAGTTTATGTTAGCTTTGTGAACAGCACTTGCACAGTGAAAAAAGATTTTAATAGTCTTAGTGATGAGTTATGTAGAATATCAAGTGGTTGTTGCAGAGGAAATTTTTAATTTTAGGGATTAGATTGAAGAAGATACTTTTAGATTAGATTAGAAGGAGATACTTTTTGCCAGTGAGGGTGGCAGAGCCTGGCAGGGGCTGCCCAGGGAGGTTGTGGAGTCTCCTTCTCTGGAGACATTCCAGACCCACCTGGATCTGTTCCTGGGTGACTTGGTCTAGGTGCCCCTGCTCTGGCAGGGAGGTTGGACTAGATGATCTTCTAGGTCCCTTCCAACCCCTGACATTCAGTGAATCTGTGATTGTGACTATGTGAAAAATACATGGCAAAAAATAGTGATGTCTGAAAAGCCTAAGGTCTTAACTTAGTGTCATCATGAACTATTTTTTAGTGATGTGGTGTCTTTATTTTAGTAGNACTTGAGTATTTTTTTCTATTCCCTGCAGTCTTGTTGGACCAAATGGGAGTTTTGTGGTCTGACAGTAGGCAGTTCAGCCTGCATATTTTTGTTAAATGTATTTGCTGTTAATGGTTTGGAAAAAAACATTTGTGCTGTGATGCAATGTGAACACTAAAGCTCACTAATGCTCCTCTCCCCTTTCTCTGCTTCAGATAGTCGTTTGGAAGAGATACAGTGACTTTAAGAAACTGCACAAAGATCTCTGGCAGATCCATAAAAACCTATGCAGACACACAGAACTCTTTCCACCTTTTGCCAAAGCCATAGTATTTGGTAAGCACAGTTTATTCCTGACTTGCTGAAATTCTCTGGTAACTTGTTATCTATAAATACCTCATGTTCTGTAGCTGCATGGGACTCTTCTCTGTGTGCTTTTACTACTCCTCAGTGTTTTGATTTGGTGTGTCTCACTTGTAGGTGTGCTATTATCATAGCTGGTATTTATTTTTGACAGGCAGTTATGTTCTTGCTTCCACACTCAAGATACTAGCTCATATATTTGATGATGTATATATATACTGATGTATATGTTTTATCCCCTTGTTTTCAGGAGTATAAAGTTTATGTTAGCTTTGTGAACAGCACTTGCACAGTGAAAAAAGATTTTAATAGTCTTAGTGATGAGTTATGTAGAATATCAAGTGGTTGTTGCAGAGGAAATTTTTAATTTTAGGGATTAGATTGAAGAAGATACTTTTAGATTAGATTAGAAGGAGATACTTTTTGCCAGTGAGGGTGGCAGAGCCTGGCAGGGGCTGCCCAGGGAGGTTGTGGAGTCTCCTTCTCTGGAGACATTCCAGACCCACCTGGATCTGTTCCTGGGTGACTTGGTCTAGGTGCCCCTGCTCTGGCAGGGAGGTTGGACTAGATGATCTTCTAGGTCCCTTCCAACCCCTGACATTCAGTGAATCTGTGATTGTGACTATGTGAAAAATACATGGCAAAAAATAGTGATGTCTGAAAAGCCTAAGGTCTTAACTTAGTGTCATCATGAACTATTTTTTAGTGATGTGGTGTCTTTATTTTAGTAGTGTGTGGTGGTTTGTTTTTTGTTGTTTGTTTTTAACACATGTTCTTTGTATTCAGCAGAAAGTTTGGTTGTTTTTTTTTTTCATGCAATACCAGACAATATCCAGTGGGTTTTTAAGCATTCTTAGACTTTTTAATATGTCCACCATATTTTGGTGTCTTTTTCATATCAGTCTACATTGTGCTTTGTGAATTTCTGGTGTGTTGCTAGATACCTGTTTGATGCTTTTTGCTGTTCATCTGCCACGTGCTTTAAAGTCTTTTTTCCAAACATTTTAATGTTTATTAGGTGCATCTCATATTCCTTTGTATGCATCTATCATGCACTCTTTTTTTTTCTTTGGGTTTGGGTGAGCTTCTTGAAGTGCTTGTGGGGTTGTTAAGGCACTTCCATGGCCTTGGAGGTTTTCTAGTGTGTACTTTTGTGTTTTTGTTGTGTGTTTTTCTTTTTATTTATTTATTTATAAAAATCTGGTTTTGCCTTTTTTATTTTTTCTTTTTTTTAAAAACATGCAGCTGTTCATTATTTTTTTTTTTCTGGTGTGCATGTTAAGTGTGTTGGTTGGCATTTTTAGCCATGAATCTCCCATATGCACTGTTATTTTTTGGCCAAGATTTCTGATGTGCATTTTGGGCCATTTTTGGAAGTGATTTTATTCATGAGGTGTGGCTCTGATGTTTTTTGGGTCTGGGATTTATTCGGTATTTCTTTTGAGTGCATTTACCATGCAATTTTCTGTGGGTATTTAAGTGTCTGGCTTGTTTGACCATTTTTGGCATTCATCTAACACTTATTTTTTGAGCATTTCTAAGGTACTTCTATAGTCCAAAACATGCTTGGTGCTTTTTGGCCTGAATTTACCAAGTACTCTTCTTCTGGTGTGGCTTTTGGCAGGCTTTTCTGTTCCTAAGGTGCTTGGTGGTGGTTTTATTGGGTTGCTAAGGCATTTCCATGGTATTTATAAGTTGTTTTGGTGTGGGTGATTTTTTAGTTTTTCTTAAGAATTCAGTCTGTGTTGTGTGGGTGGGGTTTTTAATTTTTTAATTAATTTTTTTAAATGTGCCTTGCATGGCTTTCAGCATCCAGCACAGCTGGCATTCTTCAGTGAAGGATTGGTAAGGACTCTGGTGTGAAGTCTGTGCTGTATCTGGCATGGCTTTTGCTTCCTAAGTTGTTGCTACAGCATTGGTTTTGTTGTTTTTGTTTTTTTTTTGCTGTCCAGCATTTCTTGGCTGTAGCTGTTCTTCATGCATATACCACATATTCTTAGCAGGCTTTAAGCATTTTTCGGCATTTTTTAACCTCTTCAGCATGTTTGGCCTTTATATTTAGCACACATCTACTTTTTGCTTTCTTAGGCATTGCTGACTGTGGAAGGGGTTTAGTGCTGCTTTTTAGTCTTGATGCTTGGTTTTGTTTTGTTGGTTATTTGTTGCTGTTTTAAGCATCCTGTTAAAACAATAAAATTATTATTGTTTTAGGGACTCAGCAAGATATTTACTGTCCAGCATGTTTGGAGCTTTTTTGGCATGCATCTGACACGTTCTTTCTTCTTTGGCAAGGTTTCTGGTGTGGATTTGGGGCCATTGTTAGGTGTGGCTTTGATCCTGGTGCTTTCACAGAATGTTAGGGATTGAAAGGGACCTTGAAATTCCCCTGCCAGAGCAGGATCACCTAGATGAGGTGACCCAGGAATGTGTCCAGTGGGTTTTAAATGACTCCAGAGACAGAGACTCCACAACCTCAATATGATTTTTGGTGGCTTTTCTAAGAGTTATTCAGTGTGTGTTTGGGTTTTTTTTGGTTGGTTGGTTTTTTTTTCTGACCAGTGTATCTGGTGGGGCTTTGGCATGCATTTACTGCATGAGTTCCTGGGTATTTTAACATATTTTTAAGCTTTTCACATTCATTTTGTTCTTTTTCTTTTGCACGAGCCTACCATGTGGTCTCTTCTGATGTGGTTTTCAACAGGCTTTTTAGTTTCTAAGGTGTTTTTGGGCAGACTTTTCAGTGTCTAAGGTGTTTTTAAGCTTATTAAGGCATTTCCATGGAAGTTGTTTTAGTGTCATGTTGGCTTTTTTGTTGTGGGGTTGTTTTTTTGGCTTGTGGGTTGGCTTTTTGCTTGTTTTTGGTTTTGGGTTTGGTTTTTTTTTTTAATAGCATCCAGTCTGTGTTTATGTTTTTTTTATGCACCTTGCATAGGGTTCAGCATCTAGGTTGGCTTTTTTTTTTTTTTTCTTTCTTTTTTTCTTTTTGAATGGTTTCTGGCATGGATTTTTGCATGTCCTTTAGGTATGTGATTTGCTTCCTAAAGTACTGTGGTGACATGTTTGGCATTGCTGTGGCAGTGTCTTGAGCATCCAGCATGTTTGCTTTTTTTTTTGGCACACATCTAGTTCATGCTTTTGTCTGTATTTGGACATTTTCTACATGCAGTGTCTGTTTTCTGTTGATTTTCATGCATGTTTTTGCCATATCTTGTGTGCATTTTTAGCACCCAGCCAGTGTTTGTGTGTTTTTCCATTCATCTAGCACTGGTTTTTGGTTTGTGTGGCAGTAGGCATGCCACAGAGTGCATATTTTTCCTGTTGTGTTGCATGCTGTAGCATCTAGTGTTTGCTGTTTTGGTGTTGTTTTGACATACAAGTATTGCATGCTTTTGCTTGTTTTTTTCCCTTGGTCATGATTTTATCATGTCTTAGGATCTTTGCTGCTTTAAAAACAAACAGGTCCTGCTGTGCTGCCATATTTTATGCAACTGAAAACTTGCTGCATCTGCAGAACTGAACTGCAATGCCTGCTTTTGATATCTTGCTACCAATTAATCAGAAAGATGATTCACATTATAAAGCTCAGATTAATAATTATCCAGATAAGGATTATTTCTGGGTTTGAAAATGCCAAATGAAGTATAATATTTAAATAATAGCATAATATTTAAGTATTAAGTGTCATGTACAATTGGAAATCTTGTAAGAAACTGAGACACAAGCACAGACCTTGCTAGGTGTTCTGTTTTTCAGATCTGCTCCACAAATGAACTGTGGTTTTTCTTTAGAGGAATTTACATTTGGTTTCCATGTCTATCAGAAACGTTGAATAGGTCCTTGCTGGAGCAGCAGCAGACTTGTCCTCATGCATTTGTTATAAGCTAAGATTGTGGTTGATTCCTCCTAAAACTCTGTGAAGACATGATCCCTGGAATGAAGTTTTCCTGCTTCTGAGTGATGTAAGGAATTGTGGGAATAATGCTGAAATTTAATGCAATTTAACAAGAGCAAGTGTAAGGTGCTGCATCTGGGGAGGAACAACACCATGGATCAGTACAGGCTGGGGGCTGATCTGTTGGAGAGCAGCTCTGGAGAAAGAGACCCTAGTTCAGAAAAGACAGAGATTTACTGGAAAGAGTCCAGTGCAGGGCCAGCAAGATGCTGAAGGGCGTGGAGCATCTCCCTGCTGAGGAGAGGCTGAGAGAGCTGGGGCTCTTTAGCCTGGAGGAGACTGAGGGGGGACCTCATCGATGTTTATAAATATGTTAAAGGTGAGTGTAGGGAGGATGAAGCCAGACTCTGCTCAGTGTCATCCAGTGACAGGACAAGAGGCAATGGGAGTCAGTTGGAGCACAAGAGTTTGAGGGGAAACACAAGGAAGAACTTTTTCCCAGTGAGGGTGGCAGAGCCTGGCAGGGGCTGCTCAGGGAGGTTGTGGAGTCTCCTTCTCTGGAGACATTCCAGACCCACCTGGATCTGTTCCTGGGTGACTTGGTCTAGGTGCCCCTGCTCTGGCAGGGGGTTGGACTAGATGATCTTCCAACCCCTAATACCTGTGATTCTGTGATTTAGCTGATGGAAGACTTCTGGTAGAAATGTCTGAAGAGTCAACTGGGTATCTAAGCATCTCTGAACATCTGATTGATAAGGTCATAGTGAAAGAGTTAATCAATACAAGGTAGCTTGAAAGTATGGAAAAAAAGGAGAGAAGGAAGGAATTAGGCAGGGTTGGCTGGGAATGAAACTGCCAGCATGATACCAGATAGTCTGGGAACAAAACTGTCCTGAAATATGTTGTTCTCCCACAGTATTGTAGTTCTGTGAGCAGTTGTCCTGATAGTGCCTCATGATGCTGCTGAGATGGAAAATGTGACAGTGACTAATGTTTCAGCAGCTCTGTTCAAACATGCATTTTATTATTTTCTTTTAGCTCAGCTTCCTAAAAAAAAAATAAGGCTGATGTAATTGTGCTGTCAGAGATTCAAACCTCTTATTCATGTGGCTAATCAGCTAAATTTGAGGGAGAAGAGAGTTGCAAATTTAATTCTATTGCTGTGAAATGTCAGCTGAGTAAGAAGAGAGTGTGTGCTGTGGTGCTACCAAGGGCCAGGCAGGAGCACTACTGGGAACACTACTGCCCCATGGAAGTAGTGAGAAGGTGTGGATGATCATAGAATGGTTAGGGCTGGAAGGGACCTCCAAAGGGCATCTAGTGCAGCCCCCCTGCAGTGAGCAGGGACACCCTCAACTACAACAGGTTGCTTAGAGCCTTGGCCAACCTCACCTGCAATAGCTCCAGGGATGGGGCCTCAACCACCTCCCTGGGGAGCCTGTGCCACTGATCCACCACCCTCAAGGGAAAGAACTTCTTCCTGAGATCCAGTCTGAATCTCCTCTTCTCTAATGTAAACCCATTACCCCTCATTCTTTCACTAGAGGCCCTTGGAAACAGCCCCTCTCCAGCCTTCCTGGAGCCCCTTCAGGCACTGGAAGGTGCTCTAAGGTCTTCCTGGACCTTCTCCAGGCTGAACAACCCCAGCTCCTTCAGCCTGTCCCCATAGCAGAGCTGTTCCAGCCTCTGATCATCTTTGTGGCCTCCTCTGGACCTGCTCCATCAGCTCCATGTCTTTCCTGTGTTGAGGGCTCCAGGACTGGATGCAATTCTCCAGCTGAGGTCTGACCAGAGCAGAGTAGAGGGGCAGAATCACCTCTCTCCCTCTGCTGGCCACGTTTCTGATGCAGCCCAGGCTGCCGTTGGCCTTCTTGGCTGCCAGTGCACACTGCTGGCTCATGTCCAGCTTCTCATCCACCAACACCCCCAAGTCCTTTTCTGCAGAGCTGCTTTCCAGCAACTCATCCCCCAGCCTGGATGGATAGTGAGGGTTGTTCCGACCCAGGTGCAGGACTCTGCATTTAGTCTTGTTGAACCTCATGAGGTTCACCTGGGCCCACCTCTCCAGCCTATCCAGGTCCCTCTGGATGACATCCCATCCCTCCAGCCTGTCCACAGCACCACTCAGCTTGGTGTCATCTGCCAGCCTGCTGATGGTGTTCTCAGTCCCATTGTCAATGATGATGAAGTAGAACAGGGCAGGATCCCTGGGAAACCAGGAGGAATATCTTGTAGAATCACTTTCTTGCACGAAGTCACCTGTTTCTGGCCTTGTGAGGTGTTTACTCCTGTGCTACGACACGAGCAAATCAATCGCCCTGCCTGTGTTTCTGTAGATTCAATTCAGTGGCCTCTGCTGCTCTTAACTGAGGGAAGTTGTTTGTTCATCATGTCCTATTTTGTGGGGATTGAAGCAGAAGCCCACCAGGCACCCCCAGTGTTGCTCTGAAGACACAGGCAGTTGGAGCAGTTGAATAGCACCCTATTTCAGTGTCACCACTCAACATGGCAGTGCTGCCTTTGCCTTCCTCCTGCTTCCTTCTTGCTGGGCCGAGCAAGTCAGGGAATTGACCCTGCTGAAAATTAGCCCAACAATGGCTTGCCTTTCCTTTCATGGCAAATAACCTCTCAAAGCTTTGTTTGTGATCTTGTGTGTATACGTGTGCCTTTCTAGTTTTATTTTCTTTTTTTCTGGTACCACATGGGCAGGAGCTATTTACTTGGAGAATTTCTGGAAAGAATCCTGCTTTGATACTTTCTTCTGGGATTATTTTCTTTTGCTCGCTCTGACTAGAAATGAATTTTGCTTCTATGTGCAGTGTTTCTTTTGTCCTCTTCAAAGGTTAATGCCATAGAGCTGTCACAGGTGGTTCTTATTTTTCCAGTCATGCTGTTATTGCAATACTGTTTCTTGAACCTGTCTTCACCATCCTTTTTTTCCTCTCTGTATAGCTGTTCCAATATCTGTTCTATTCTCCTCCAATTATTACTCTTAACCTCTGCCCTTTTCCTTTTGTAAACTTGTAACTATTTCAACAACAAAGTGGTGTTGACATGAAAAGCTAAAATAAGTTGTGTGCATTTGTGAAGAATGTGAATTTAAGGTAGCAATCCAAGAGTTTTCTCCTGAGAAGGAAATCTCTTCAGGTGAACCATGAGGTAGTTTTTTAATATTTTATATTTTTTTCTAATTGGAATGTCTTGGGTGCTGGGTAGGGAAAAGGAAAAGGGAAGGATCATACATTTTAGTAAATGAGCAGTTTCCCAGCTCTGCTTAACTCTTGAATCAAGGAGGAGATGAGACCCTGTCTGCATGGGAGTTACTTCAGAGGAAAGCTTCAGTGCCTGGTAGCAGGGCTTCACCATCTCCCCTACATTTTTGTCTCCTCCATAAATGGCACCTTGGGACTGATGATCCATCTGGGGGCTTTTAGCAAGACTTCAATTCCTGGCTGCTTGAGCTGTGTGTTGTTCTTGAGAAGCTGTGAAGATCGCTCAGCTCCTTACAGGATTTGGGCTGTAATCAAGGCTGACACTGACTGGCACCCTGTCAGATTGTGCATGTATCATTTATTGTTAGATACCACTGGACACCCGTTAGTGTCTCTTGGCTAATCAAGAGTGTTGCCTCACATATTCTTACGACGAGAGGGCGAAGGATTCTTGTCATAGCTGCCAGCTTTCATCCCAGTGGATTGCAGAAGATGGAACTCTGGGGACAATTGAAAAGAAGAAGTTTGAAGATTTTTCCATGTTCTCCTGAAGCATTGGAATGACTTTCAGAGACTCAGGGCGTTGTCTCCAGAAGGTTGCTTTTTGTCTTGGCTTTTTTTGGCAGTGGTTGTTGTAAAATAAATGTGTGGTTGTGTCTCAAACTGTCAATCTGTGTGTCTGTTCCAGGGCGATTTGATGAAACTGTGATTGAAGAAAGAAGGCAATGTGCTGAAGATCTGTTGCAGTTCTCTGCCAATATCCCTGCTCTCTATAACAGCAAACAGCTTGAAGAGTTTTTTAAGGTTTGTTTAGTGTTTGTGGAAGTATTTGCTTCTTAGCAATATGAGTAAAATGCCTTGTTGATCCTGCTTTGCTTTATAAATGACAGTGAGCTGAGCTGACATGCATTGTGAAGAGACTGGGAGTTTTCCATTCACTCTGGAAATGTGGCTTTAAAAAGAACACAAACATCCCATGTCACACCTCTAACAGGGGGGAAAGTTTTACAGGAATTTCAGGTGAAGGGATTTGGAATGTTGGTGAATTAAATGATGAGTAAAACCCGTGATGTTAAATCCGGGTGTTCAATGAGGAAATAATACAATATTGTCACTGTTTCTGTATTTTATATAGGTGTTTATAGTTTCAAACCAAAGGCAGGAAGACTGTCTAGACTGTTCTCTTATGATCTGTTGTGAATTCAGGTCTGTTGACAACAAATTTGGCATGTAACTAGTCAAACATCTGCTTGTACAGAGTTGTAAGAGCCACTTTCCAAAGCAGATTTTAGGACAAGACATTGATCTGGACTTCCTCCTTGTTACAACTGATGGAGCTTGTTTTCAGTAGTTCCTTCAAACCTCTTTATTTTCAGTAGCTTATTCCAACATTCTGCAAACACATAAGCATAAATTTCTAAGTAAACATGGTAGTAACTCCCTGGAATTAAGGAAACGCTCATCTGGCTGAGATGGGACTTTAGTGTATTAATATGGTAAGTAAATTTAAATTATACATATGCAAAGGCAAAATAAGAGCAAAGCTTAAGAACCTTTGTTTGCTTTCATGATGCAATTATTGCAGAGTTCTTTAAAATATTTCTCTTTAAGCTTTGAAGACAGTAATGAGTGGAAGACTGAATGAGACTTACTTTTCAATTTACTTGCATTTGTGCTTTTTCAGTTATTTGGAAATACTTCTGTGTTTTTGGAGTATTTCTTCAGAGTTCTCTTCTCCTTCTTTGCTTAGCAAAGGTGTTAGTTTAAGCCTTCTGTGTACCTTTTCTGGCTTTGCAAGGGAATGAATAAAACTAGAAAGACATTAAGTTTTATAGAAGCATGTATCTATTAAGGGAGTTATGCAGGTGTAATAACCTAGGCTCATTTGTTAGCTGATGATGGGTCATGTTTTCCTGTAAGAAAGCCTTAGGTTTTGATCAGTCACCACCTCAGCCTGGGTCTGTCAGCTCTGCTCATGGGTGGTTTTGTTCCTTTTCAGATTCTGGTGCAAATAGCCATGGAGAGATAGACTTGGACAATGAAGTCTTAGAGAAAAAAAAAAATGTAGGGAGTGCTGTATGTACCTGTGGAGTATAGGCTCTAGAAAAATGAGCTGGCTAGTGTGAAAATGTGCCAGGCTAGTTCAAGACAAATTAGCAGTGCCCATTTGTAGCACTGCTTTGGAAATGGTGTGGTTTTGGTTAACCTGCATGGACAGCATGAAGCTGAGATGGGGAGCAGAAAGAAATGTTTGGGTTTTTCTGCTTTTTATTTAGGTGATTTCTAGTGCAATTAATTGCAAACTTGGCTTAACCAAAAGCTATTGTTTAATGCTGCAGGCTTATGTAGTTCAATTAAATGCATTAATTCTAAAGTAAATGGAGTATTCACTGGTTAGGGAACTTAACTATCACTTCTATATAATGAGGTTTTCCATAGAGCACATCAGCTAAACAATTCCTTTTATTCTTTGGTTTCAGGGTGGAGAGGTGCATGATGGGTCTGAACTGATTGGTCCTGTTGAGCCTCTGTGTGACTCTCTGAATGACAACCTGTCTGACTGCAGCTCTGAAGGTTTGCTTTCTTCTGTAACCTTTTAGAGCAGTATGTTTTAAAAGAGGATGTAAATGACAAATACCATATTTGTAGGACCATAGAACTTGCTTTGATAAAACTTTGCTTGAGTAACAAGAACTGCTTGTGTTTTCTTATAGTGGTTTGGGTTTTTTTGTTTGTTTGAGGTTGCATGGCTTGCCACTGGGATCTCTATGTCAGTAACTTGGTGCCTAGTTGTATAATACATTCTAGATGTAGTTCTGTGTTTTACTTTGGTTTCCTATGGTGTTAATGAACTGCTGCCCCCACAATATTGAATTCTGTGAAGGGGAAACTATAGAGCTGTTAAATGACAAAGTAATTATGTTAAAAAGTTATGGTAAATACTGGTAACTAGTTTTAAAGGGCACTATTTCTGTGAAACTTAACATTCCAGATTCTGACAATGCACTCACTTTCCACTGTGCCTTCTAAAAGAGAAAGTACTTCTGAAATGCTTAGTGTGAACAGTTCTTTATTCACAAGGGCCTCATTTTCAGAAGAAGCAGTAAAATTTTGATACCCTTCTAAATCAGCTGGGATGCTTTTAGGGGATACTTGCAACAACTACGGGCACAGGATTTGCAGCTGCTGAATGTCACCTCTGTGGAGTTCTGTTTTCTGAAAACCTCTGTCTGTACCACCTCATATTTTATTATATTCCAAACTAAATTTTGGATGGGGGAGAGTAGGGACAGAAGGTACCATCTGTCTTTAAGGCCTCTAGATGGCAGTGGCAATACTCTGTTCTGAGTCCTCTGCCTGCCTCTCCTCAGGGCATCTGATTTTTCCCCGTAGTTAACTGTGAGTAGCTCAGGGTGTTAGTTTTTGTGAGCATACAGAGCCTTTCACGTGGGTACTGCTCCTTCAAACTCTTGTCCTGAGAAGCAGCAAACCCCTTCCTTAACAGCTGCTGGTGTTTGCCTATAAGGGTGGGTTGTGTTTTCTCACTTTTATCTCTGCTTTTCAGACAAAGTTCATTTTGCAGAAGGTGTGCACATTAATGGTACATATTTCAAACTGATGGAGCAGTGGTTTTGTACCAGAATAACTGATAAGGATCTTGCTAGTAAAAGCAGTTTTGCAGTTTATGATTTAATGGGCACCTGCTTGCCAGAGTCCAGGCTACCCAGGCTTTCCACCACTTTTTGGAAACTGCATTTACTACTCACAAGGCAGAGACAAGCACAGGAATTTATGTTCAATTTTAGCATCATTATACTCATCAGGTATATACATATATACATGGCATATATATGGATATACATATCCCTGAAAACTTTCACACTATCTTCCCTTCTGGGTACATGGGGTGATGTTCAAATGTCTGATATTCTTTTCAGAAGTCTTTCTGTACCAATTTTCATTAGAGAAACACACCAGGAAGCTCATCACCTCTCATTCTTTTTTTTTCTCTCTCCTTCTGTTTTTCCATGTTTACATTTTCTTCCCAAAAATAAGCACATGCAATTCCTGACAGGTTGTGTGGTGCCAGAGTTAGGCTCTAAACTTGATCTGAAGCAAAGTTTATTAGCTCAGACTCTGTGCTGTGCCAGCTGTGTTCATCCAGCTTCTGCTCAAGATGGCTGCAAGAGAAGAGCAAATGTGGTTTTGCTTGGATTGTAGATCTTGAATGGGTCTGAAATGTTCTTTGTGCACTAGTTTCTCTGCTCTGGTGGCCAGCACACCCCAGCTTTTCCATTCATTCTCCATCTCTCTACCCTTTGTCCACCAGTCAGCTCTGCTTCCACCTCTACATCCCCTAGGTAGCAGCTTCACTGAACAAAGTAACTTGACTTCTCTAAAGCTTATTTAATACATTTTCAGTCTTCTGCACCTAAATTTGATATTGCTATCCCTAAAGTGGGCAGGTGAATGGCCCATTATTAATATGCTAATTGAGTCTTCTGTCATCCTCCAGCTGTTCTGTTGTGAGGTTGCAGGACCCAGTCTTGCAGGACTTGGGGCTACAGAGGCAGTTTACTTCTTTTATGGCCACTTTGCTTTATGTCCCTCCCCTGAAAAGATCAGAAGCATTATTTTCTGTGCACCATGTCCCCTCCTCTCAAGTACTCTTGTGTCACTGTGTCACTGACCCTTGCTTTTCAGACCAAGAGTGGATGGTAATCTGTTCTCCATCATATCTTTTTCCTCTCACATGAAGATAACTGCCAGATTTTAGAAAAGCAATATTTCTACAGTGCCTTCAAAAAGAAAATTTGAGCTGTGAGTCAGCTCCTTGCTACTGCCACATACTTTCTGAAGATAAATCAGAAGACTTCAGTTGATAATGTGGATAAACTCTTGACTCTGTCAATAATACAGAGGAAAACAGACACCAGGTTTTAGCTCAGAATTTACTTTCTCTGTGTGAACAAACAGCTAAATGTCTTGACCTCGTTGCCTGTTTTATTGCCTCAGTGGGTACATGTGCCAAGGTGATAAAACAAACTGCTACTTGATATCCAGGTGACACTGCCAAATTCGTGGCTCGTTCCATATGGCTCATGCAGGGCACTATTCTGGAATGACATTTCTGAGACTGAAAGCAGGCTTTTAAATAAAAAAAAATAATTTGTGTGTGTGTCCCAGCTTTGAAGGCTTTCGTGTTTTAAGTCTCCTTATCTGTAAATCATCAGAGCATTGAGAGATAGGGATTAAAGTGGTGCCGAATTGAAATTAGGTGAGTTGGAGTGCTGAGGCTTGAATTAGCTCCCCCTCTCCCCCTAAGCAAGCACCCCTGTTTTGGTTTTTTTAACCTCAAAGGCAATGAGAAAAGGCAAAACTAACACCAGTGTCTGAACTCTGATGGTGTCTTCCCAAATGGGCATCTCCAATAGGCAGTCAAAGAGCAGTCTCATACTATGTACTTTTACCTGTAGTGGGGTCATGCCCTTTCATTCTGATGGCAAGTGAACATCTCATCTGTTGTACAAAAGGATGCTGGAAACATTTCTTTTTGCCCTTTTTGTCCTTTTCAGTTCGGAGGGATTTGAGTGGGCTTGATGATGTGACACTCACGAGCCAATCCGAATGTGGAGGTGAGATCTGGAATTTGTTTCCATACATTTATGGAATTTAAATTGTTAGCCATAATTATGATTGACTACTTTTTGTGGATGATAATCCTTACAGAATGAAGTGGTGTATATGTAAAATATCTTTGTTGCCATTTATTTCCAAATAACCCCGATGAGTTGTTTTGGTTTAGCTTATGATAAATGTAAAATAAGATGTGTATACTCTAATTTCAGTGTAAGAGGTGTGTGCTAATTATTTTTTCCACCTGTTAGAAATAAAAGAAGGCTACAAAGAAGTAGAGTTAGAAGTGAGTTAGAATGCAGCATGTTACATATTCTGTGACAGTACCTGTGTTAATTCAAACTCTTAATTTACTGTTTTTGTGATGCTTCATCTTACTCTGTTAAAACAGTTTGTTGGGATTTCTTGCAGCAGTAATTTGGCTCGTGGTCATTGACTTTTCTAATAACACTTGCACAGAAAAGGTTAGTTTTGTAATTTACTAGGGCCCAACAGAGAGTGGGCTTTGAAAGTTTGAGTGTTAGATGTTGGTCTCTTCATTCCTTGTATTAAAAGACCAATTATTCTGAGGAATTTGTAGCTAATTATAAAAACCATGTTTCTATAGGTACTAAAAAATAATTAAGACAGCTTTACAGGTGGGGAATTTGTGTGCACAAAGTCTCAGGAAGAGAAGGGGATGATCAATGAGAAGAAAGCTGGAATCTTTGGATGTGACAAAGAAAAGTGAAGGTTCCTAAGGTATATGAGAAGTCTAGAGTAACAGATGTCTTTCTGACTGTGCTTTCAGGCTTCTCCAGTGACAGTGACTTGATCTCTCTGACAGTTGATGTAGACTCTCTTGCTGAGTTAGATGATGGAATGGCATCCAACCAAAGTTCTCCCAGTAGAGCTGTTGGCCTTTGCCTTACTTCTGAACCCCCAGCACAAAGCACATTGGTACCTGAGCAAGAGTGGATCAAACCTGAAGGAGAGAGGGAAAGCCACAGTTTGTTTACTGGAAGCTTAAAACCCAAGCCTGGCAAACAAGATTACTTGGAGAAAGCAGGTGAATTGATAAAACTGGCCTTGAAGAAAGAGGAGGAAGAAGATTATGAAGCTGCCTTCAGCTTTTATAGAAAAGGGGTTGATCTGCTTCTGGAAGGTGTTCAAGGTATGGATCTTCCCTTCATGTTTGCCTTTGGTCATGTGTATTTGTTTACAGCATTTCCATGGTTAACATCCCCTTATTGCACTGCATAGAGGGGGTATGAAATGCAGAATGAGGTGTGCTTGGCTTTCATGTGCTTAATAGGTGCTGTGCACATGAGAGAGAGAGAGGGAGAAATCTTTCTAAGTCTGAATGATAATTCAGGGTCTCATCTTCCAAGTGCCAAATATCTCCTCTTCTAAAATTGCAGCACAACCTTTGACTTGCAGGTAAGTAGCAAAGTGCTCCACTTTTGCCTCTTTCCTTTTTATTACCTTGGCATTAATTAATTTGTGGCACTTGCAGCACTGTTGAAACATTATTTAATTTACATGGTTAAGTGAGGATTAATTATCCCCATTTTACGCATGGGGAGAGGCAGACTCAGGTTAACTTCCCAATCACAACAGGATTAGAACTATTCTTGGCTCACAGCCTTTTGCTTCTTCCACTAAACTGTTCTCCTTTTCTAGCTAAGGGAAACCTAAAAACTTCCATGCCTGCACTGCTAGAGGAGAACAGGATTTTTTTAATTACTTTTTTTTTCTTCCCAAAGACTTCAGTGTGACAATATACATCTGCAAAAGCTGTTTTGAACTGACCAGAAGCAACTACATGCAAATTTCTGTGGAGTGTCCTTGCACCTTGTCAGTCAGGGAACAATTTTTTTTTCTCCTTCCATCTCTAGTACTTGAGAATCTGGAGTGATAACCTTATATATTTCTATGTTGTCCAACAATGGCTTAAAACTATAAAGAACAGGAAAAGATTTGTTCTTCCCTGCAGTGAATTCAGGGCTTTTGTCCCACACAGATCAAATGAGTAAGATTAGAATTGTGGCTTTGATGGTATACAGCACAGGTAACTTATGCTACTCCAGATCTAAACTCATGAAAGCTAGAGGTGTGGGCCAAGATACGTGCATAGCCTTTTTCACTCCCGTCTTGTCTCTTGGAAATATAAATGTACACAGGCTAGTTCCTAGAAGTCAGCTGTTCTTTCTCCTTTCTCTGTGTTCCCCTGCATGGCTGTGAAAGTGGAAAGCACATGAATGTTAATCCACTGCTGCATGTTCACACCAGATTGAGGTGCAATCCAGCTCATTTAATGCCCTGTTCTCTTCAGTGCTTCTGCAAGCTGGCAGGGAGATGCTGATGCCCTCTGTAATGACAGAGCTGATTCAGATGCCTTCCTAAAAATGTATGCCTTCCCAGGATCTATGAGGACAGTAAAAAAACCCCCACAAACTCAAAACAACAACAACAAAAAATGAGTAACTCTCTATATTACACTTTTTCCTCTGGCTGCTTTGTGAAGGTGATTTATTTAGCATTGATCTGGGAATATTCACTGTATGTTGCAGTTGAACTAAAAAACCCTTTACCTAATCATGTAATAATGTATTAAAGCACCCCTGGTTATGTATTTCACATGTTCCTTTCAAAGATAAGGATGGTGCAACTGTTACAAAATGCCTCTGGTCTTCTGCCATTGATTATTTTCAACCTGTTTTGTCTAAGTAAGCTTTTGTAATATCTGAAAGTGAGCACAGTGTTGATACACACATGAAGTGTCCATTGCCTCTGAGTGCACAGCCATGGAAGGGTGGGCACCCTCTACAAGTGGCTTTTGCATGTCGAATCGCAATACAGATTTTGGCCACACGGTGGCACCAAGAAAATAGAAATTGACACCTAAAAATGGGAATCACGAAATGCAACTGATGTGCTGGGGGGGGGAATGTCATCCATCCTCAGTGTTTCCAACTTGGCTCAAATTACCTCAAATGTAATGCCTCTGTTGGTTAGAGGTATCTGAAAGATCAGGGTGTCTCTGTCAGCTGCTCCTTAAGGCTTGGTGTAAGATCTGCTTCTTAAGGCTGCTGCCTTACTTATGTGCTAGTAAATTTATTACTGCAAGTTGATAGACTTGTGTTGTTTAGTTTGAAGTAGGTGCCCTCCATGAAGGCAGTTGGAGCACTCTGGAATCTGTTACCATCTCTGGAGCTATTCCAGGTGACGTTGGCCAAGGCTCTGAGCAGCCTGCTCTAGTTGAGGGTGTCCCTGCTCCCTGCAGGGGGGCTGCACTAGATGCCCTTTGGAGATCCCTTCCAGCCCTAGCCATTCTAGGATACATTCCTTAGGACCTTGCAGCTCTGGGAGCTGATGGCACCAATGCTGGATGAGGCAGGTGCTGCATATGCTTACACAGAAGGAATGTCCATCTTGAGTTGGTTTTCAGCTGGGTGTGTGCCTGTTTTTGGAATATATATGGTGTTAATTATACTATGCAAGGTGCATGTGCATTTTCTTCTAGTCTCTTGTAGAGTTTTAGCATTAAATCTTTTGGAATTTCTGTTCAGAGTCCTGCCAAAAGGTCTGCTTGGGCTGCCACTGAACTACCTGTATCTCGTGTACCTCCAAATTTAATTTATACCAGAGCTGACTCACGTGGGATGAGAGGGAGTAGCTGCCATTGTTTCCTTTCTCCTCGGAATATGTATTGATTCTGCTGCCCCTCTTGTGTTTTCTGGGCATTGGTACGTGCAGAAGTTTGGAGTTTTTGGAAGGCAGCTGTGTAAGGACTGTGTGGGATGGTTTAACAATTATCCAGGAGTTTCTGACTTTCCAGGCATACAAAGCATGGGAAGTGATAGAAAGTTTGGCTCACAATTATAGCTGCTCCTTTGTTTTGTTAGCATCCCAGAGCACTTTGAGGTCAGTGCATTGCTTCAGGCCTGCTGCTGAGAAAAAAACATAGCACTAATCAATAGCAAGCCACCATCTTCTAGGCTGGAAGTTAACTGTGTTTTATGTGAAGCACTGCTTTTCCTGCCTTTGGTGTGGGGCATCATTTATGTTAGGAAAAATAGATCAGAAATTATTGAAAGAAGGCTTTTTTTTTCATAAAGGAGGGAATCCTGTTTGCATAAACTACTCCATTTTTTTTCCCTCTCCAGCCATTCTCAAGTTATATCCATTAGGGATCTCTGCAGTCTGAGGTGTGTGATTAAACACAGTTAGCAATGTTATTTATTGCTGATTTCTCAGTAGCTTCAGGAAAATGATGAAGCAAGAATCCTCCACTCTATGTTCAGTCTAATATGTGTAGAAAAGTACAGGATCTGTTCATGTGGCTTAAAAAGCAAATGTGTTCATTGCTGGTCTGCTACATAGGAGGCTCCATGTCCCACATTACCATCTGAAGGGAGACGATCCATTTATTCTTTCAGAGATTTGGGGGGTTTGTTTTCACGTGTGTAGCAGCTGTGGCTGAGCCCAATGAATATTTATATTTAGGGGGCTGGCTTGGCTTTCACTTGGCAGCATGGGCCTGGTTGCATGACGTGTGTGATGCCTCTGAAGCCTCAGCAGCCACAAGCTGTGTTTCAGGTACCTGTGTTTTGCATTAGATATCTACAATTTCTAGCTAAGCTGCTGGTGTCTTTGAAAGCAGGCTGCAAATGTCAGTTTTGCACTGCTCTGTGCTATTTTCATGTTTATCCAGTAAACAGAGCTGGAACAAAAATTACACAAATTACTGGAACCTTGCTAAAATGACTTTGACTTTTCACCCAGCAATGCATATACAATGAAATGCTGGGAATACTTTGGACGACTAGATGGTATTTTTGGATATACTGAAAACAAACCAACTTGTGTCTAATTACTGGGATTATGATGGGCTATGATTTGAACTTGTGGTGGAGCCAGGGATGCAAACAGGAGCAGGCTTGACAGAAGGCCAGGACGACAGGACTTGATGGAAAAGGGAACAGTCATGGCTCTTCCACCAGCCTGCTTCTGCCTTCCAGAGTGAAAAGCACCTTTGCTTGATTGTTGAATGGCACTTAAGAAGACAACTTCTGTTACAATAGCTGGTTTCCTTTCGCTTGTTAAGTCCTCTGATTAGTGCTTCTCATTGAGAGTAACAGTCTCTCAGGCAGTTTTTGAGCTCCCCAGCAGCTGTGTCTGATGGGAGCAACGTCTTGGAGAAATAACAGACTTATTTTCTGAGCTGATGTGTGTGTCACCTGATGTCTTCAGGGAAACCCTTAGAAACCCAGTGCTGGGCCCCACCGGGAAAGGTCAATGCCAGGGTGACTTGAGAGAACTGTAATTCTCCTCCACCTGATCTCAGCTCTGTGCTCATCTGGTGTATCAACTTATTTACTGTTGTAGCTTTATGCTTCTGCTGAGGCTGGATCTGGTCAAGACAAAAACTTCTGGTCCTGTTTTCTTCCAAAAGAGCTGAAAATTATCTCTGTTCCCTGCTATTGGAGTGTGAGGATGCTGTAGGACTTTTTGGGCTGGGCTTTCTAAGCAATCATACAAAGTGCACCCCCTCTCCTGGCACTTCATACAACGTTGAAATCACTACTGCTGTTTCAGAAGGTTAAATGTTTGTGAGAGTACTTGTCTGTTTACAGGCAGCTAGATGAAGTAGAGAACTTGGAAATACTGTGGTTTGCCTAAAAAAAAAAAAAAGTCATCCAAGCTATGCTGCCAGTGATGCTGAAACCCATACAGGTGAGTGTAGGGAGGATGGAGCCAGACTCTTCTCAGTGTCATCCAATGACAGGACAAGAGGCAGTGGGAGCAGGTCGGAGCACAAGAGGTTGAGGGGAAACACAAGGAAAAACTTTTTCCCAGTGAGGGTGCCAGAGCCTGGCAGAGGCTGCCCAGGGAGGTTGTGGAGTCTCCTGCTCTGGAGACATTCCAGACCCACCTGGATCTGTTCCTGGGTGACTTGGTCTAGGTGACCCTGCTCTGGCAGGCGGGTTGGACTAGATGATCTTCTAGCTCCCTTCCAACCCCTAACATTCTGTGATTCATACTAATATGGGCTATGAGAGCTGTTCATAACTGAAATGTGCTGGCTTTCAAGCCCATTGTACACCAGAGAGAGAGCTTCAGAGCAGATGAGTGTTGTGTGATCCATCAGTGTGCAGTAGGTGCTGGATGTGTCAACCTGAGTGATGCCATTCCAACGTGCAAAAGTGCTGGGTTTAGACACTTGATGGTGGCAAAGCAGTAAAACCCAGCATCTGCCAGTATAGAGGAGTTGGTTACTGGATAAATACAGCCACATTCAGCAATGTAAAGGAATACTCAAAGCAAAGTTGCACTTAAGCTGCAGGACTTCTCAGCCCCAAGAAGCTGATAAATGTCTGGGTTTTGATACCTGCTCTGCAGCTTGGAGCCTTCCAACATGTGTAAAGGTGAATTGATGCAATACCTGTAAATCAACACATAGGTCATGAGGCAGAGATGACTGGATGCAGTTGCTTAGCATGTGGCTGTTAGAGAGTAAGTATGTGATGAGGTGAGAAGAATCTGTTTTTTCCCCTCCTCTGGGAGGACACAGCTAGCTGCATTAGCTTGGTGTTGATCTGACCTTTGCAAGATTGCTGAGTCTCTCCTTACAGCATCTCCATGCCAGGTTGCTGCTTGTGCTCAGCCTCTTTGACAGACATCTCTCTGCTTGCACTCTTATCTCACCTGTTGTTAGACAGCACTTAGCTGCAGTCAAGTGCATGAATCTTTTTTGGACTGTTATGTAGGATTTCTACCTCCCTTCAGAGGAGTTGCCACACTTTTGCCAGCATACAGTGTAGACCAGAAGAGCCTGATCCAGGTTACAGTGCTGACTCTGTTCCTTAGGTGAGGAAACTGAACTCTCTGGCTACAGAGTGAACTGCCTCGGTCATTGTAGGTGAGTTGAGACAAATTACTAGCTGGAATAGAAAAAATTGCATAGATATGTTTTAAGGGCATGATGCTGCATGATCATAGAATCAGAATGTTAGGGGTTGGAAGGGACCTAGAAGATCATCCAGAGCAGGATCACCTAGACCAAGTCACCCAGGAACAGATCCAGGCAGGTCTTGAGTGTCTCCAGAGCAGGAGACTCCACAACCTCCCTGGGCAGCCCCTGCCAGGCTCTGCCACCCTCACTGGGAAAAAGATTTAAGTCCTCTAAAGAAAGAATGGTGATGATCAGGGCTCTGATTTCTCCCCCCTGAAAACCACAGCAGTTCTTGCATATACAACTTTGCTCTTTTCACATCTTTTTCTATTTTCCCCTCTGTTCTAGTATCTTAAAATAGCCTCTTTGGCTTCAGAGCTTCGGAGAACTAATATAGGTTTGATCTCTACAGGGCCTGCCTCTGGCTCTTCTGTTTTAGAGATTTGTTACTGCTGGTGGAAAGACACAATTTCATCACTGTTTGTTCATCTGCCTTTTTTCTTTTTTCTTTTTAATTTCTGCAATACTGTATACTTCAAACTTAAGTAACTTGTTCTTACTTTGAAGGGGTGGGTGTCTGTGTGCCTGGGTTCCCCCTGCTCTGAAACAAGGAATGTTTGTGGTTGCTGATTCTAATTAGGACTCATCCCTTTAGTTAAAAAGGAAAAGTACAGAGAACTGTATTATCTGTATATGTACCTTGGTTCCTTGCTCAGACTACCAGTGTTCTCCTCCTGTTCTGTAGTGCTTTGTTGGAGGCCCTGCCTGCTGCTGTCACCATTTTGTTTCCTTATCTGTGCTAAGGTGTCACCTCTTGTTCTTCTGTGTTGCACCATTCACAGGGTCTTTCCCCCCCTTTTTTCTATCATCTTATTCTCACCTAGTTTCCCAGGCAAGTATTTTAAGAGTATTTCTCACATTGTGAAGCCTTGCTTTGGTGAAATACTCTGCAATTGAAGGCTACAAGATTTAACAGATGGATGGGAAGTTGAGCTTTTCCTCCCTGAAGTGGCATGTGCTGTGTGATCATTCATTTCATTTTTTTCCAGGTAGTCACACACACACATGAAAAGCAACCAGCACCTTGTGGATTTAACATGAGAGTTTACTATAAACAGATTTTTGACAATTAGTGTTTCTGGAAAGTCATTTTTTACTATCTTCAGCATTACTGACACCTTCTTTACTGGTCACATGTTTCACCTGCACCATTTTTCTGTGTCATCTTCACTTTGGCACGTGTACCAATGCTGTTTGTTATTTTTTTCCAGAGAGGTGTTTGTCTAGACAGTTACACCACCAGTGTATCATCTTAGGTTTTCTACAGGGTGGGGAACTGATAACTTCAGAAGAATAGTTCATTCATGTCTTGAGTAATCTGCTTCTGTGCAGATGATGTATAAAATACAAGAGTTATCAACTAGAAAATTGGAAGAATTCTTAGGTGTTCACTCTGTCACACATTTGCTCTTCAGGGTGAAGGGTTTAACTTTTCCTTGGCTTTTCTTCTTGGCTGCTATAGTACAGGACTATCCTGAATCTTCAGAAAACAAGAAAGAATGGTTCTGATAAATGTGATGCATCTTAAATGTTGAGTCTCACAATGTTTTTTGTAAAAAAGGGAAAATAGATCACTTCAAACCGTTTTACCATCATGGGCTTAACCTTGGTCTTATTTTGAAATATTTATCAATTTTTTTTTCAGCTGCAGAATTTGGCTACCATCTCAGAGGAACTCATCATTAATATAATATATAGCATACTAGAGATGATGAGCTGGTGGGCTTATGATTCCAAACTATCACCTGCTGCTAAAATCTATAGCATCTTTCCTCAGTGCTGAAGTGTCTGCCTACCCCAGCACCTGCCACGTTTCACTTAAGTAATTGTTTGAAAATTAAAGGTTACCCACTCTCCTGTGAAAATTGGTGGAGGCTTGTTCCAAAATCGGCTCTTCCTCCTTTCTAAAAGAAATTTGGGGTTATAAAACCGTGTCCAAAGTGGTCCCAAACCTGTGCTGGATGATGAGTGGCATTGTGGCTTGTGGTGTGCCTGAGCTTTTGTTTGGCTAATATGGACAAAGGAGGCTGCTTCACATGATGTAAGAAGTGTTTGCCCTAAGAAGAACAGAGGTCCTCTTGAACCAATTAGGCAAAAATAACAGCTGGGCTACCCACTAATAAGGAAGGTGCTGCTAAACCTCTTTTCATTGTGAGAAGAAATAAATCTTTTAAGGCTTACTCCCTTGCATTTTTATAGAGAGCAATTCTTTGAAAAATTCAGCAATCCAGCTGGGTGATATGTGCAGGAAGACTGTGAAGAAGATAAAGAAACTTGTAAAAATAAAAAATGGTATTATAGCTGTTAGATTTGGCAATTATAAACGTTTCATTGAAGATTTCAGTATTTAGAGAAAGTTTTACTGTTTAAATTGTTAAGAACATGGAGTTTGGGGTTAGCACAACAGGCAGTCTCCCACGAGTTCCTTGTAGCCTGTTCTGCAGGAGGACCTTCCTTCCAGAGCAAATGTCTTCTGATACTGTCTTTAAATAAAGGCAGCCCACATATATTTTTAGTAAGTCTGAGAGAAAAGCAGGAAGATTTGGAATAGTGAGGTTAGAGAGAATTGAGACAGGTAATGCTAACTTTTTTAGCCTTTTCTGTGGAAATACCCACATCCTGGAGAGCAGCTAGTTAGGTAGTGCTCTAATGTTGTCCTGACAGAGTGGCTCTCTGAGGAAAATCTCTAATGTCCAGTGGTGATGATTTGGGGGTGATCAGATACAAAGGAAGGAAGAAAGGAGTGTCTAGAGTTCCAGGGTGGGTGCTTTGTACTGTGATTTACTGAATGCAAGGCATTGGTGGCAAGTAGCAACAAGAGAGCTGTTGTTACCATTGGATAGAGACAAGTGGCTTCCATCTTACTTCATTCTGCATCTGTGGAGCAGAATAGTTCAGGATCAGAGCAAATTTGACAACACTTCTGTTAACAGCACCTCAGATTATTTTGGGAGAAAATGACACTTTTTTTTTTCATGGTCCTTCTTGCAGACTCTTTTTGGGTTTGATTTATTTGCTCTGGCCCCCCATTCAATAGCCTTTTGCTATTAATAACTGAACATAAGTAACTTTGCTATACTACAGAAGATTTGATGCCTGAATAAGCCATGAACTGAAGACTTCAACATGGAGCTAGCTCATCTGTCAAAGGTGCTATGAGGTGTGAGTAGAAGACTCTTGAGCAGAAGACAAAAATGTTGCTAGTTCCCAGATGCTACCACTGTGCCTGTGCTCTGTGGAAATGCTGCTGCTCTATTTTTCATCAAATCAGTGGACGATGGGAAAACAAGCAGGCAAGTCAGGAATTAACTCAGTGGCACAATTACTCTGATATTTGTGGTTTTCCCCTCTATCAAACCCTCAAGATCATTTGAATGTTGTTAGGAACGTCTGGTTTGGTAAATATATTGTAGCTGTGCTGTCCTTAGACATAAAAATTAAAGAACAAATTTGAAATCATTGGCTGCTGTCCTAATGTCCTGGCTACTGCTACTTTGGTCAGCGGGTGGCCTGGTCAGCCTTTCCAGAGCCAATTTTCATTCTAAGATGTTTTTATTTCTTTGAAACAGGCAAAGCCTTTGGAAAATGAGGGAACAGCCTGCTTTGCTTTTGTGGAGGAAGGCTTACATGTGAGACAAAGTAGCTGTAGAGTTTTTATATTCTGTTTGCAGTAATAGTAAACAGAGCATCTAAAATAAGCACTTGCACATTGCAACAAACACATCATCATTTGCTTAAAAAGAGTTATAATTACAGTTGACGAAGCATGGACACCATAAAAAATGCATTAGTTTGGCTTGACACATTAATTACCTGTTTTTGCAGATGTTTTTATATATTGTTGTGTGAACAGTTTACAAAATAATTACAGGAAAGTCATATGGAAAATAAACTAAGTGGGTGGTTTTTTGCCTTAATATTTTCATTCATGTGAATCTGTGTGAGGCACAGCTGCTCTGGAGCAAATGCAGAGGGAGAGAGATGGGGAATCTTGAGGGTTGGTTTTTTGTTTTTTAAGGTCTCTATGATCAGCCTGGCTACACTTTTATATCTTGCTTTAGCAATGTAGTTTTTAAACATGGGAAATGACATTGCTGATTTAATCCCACTGATCAGGAGGGGGGAGAAGCTTTGATCCTGATCAGATGAAACGTAAATCTTCTAGTATCTAGAAAAAGAAATGGAAAATCAATATTATTTTAAGCAGGATGATCTTTTATGAGCAGTTGTAAAGATTCATCAAAGGCTTTGACACAGTTTAAACATTTCCTGTTTGCTGCCATTTAAGGAAAAATGCCTTTCAAGTTTAAATTGTAATTAAAGTAAGTTACCTCTTTGGATTATTGTGCACTAACTACAGAGTAGAAATAGGAGGTCACTACGCTCACACAATGTTTAAATCAGAAGTTCTTAACTAGGAGTAAATTCTTTTGACAGTAAACATTTTGCATAACTAAAACCACTGTCTGATAGCAAAATGTAGTATTGCAATTAACAAAAAAAAAAGGCAGAAAGT
>VYZU01073848.1:0-12189 GCA_013401355.1 Ceyx cyanopectus | reverse complement strand
TTTTTTGTACCCGGGATTTAAAATTTAAGATGTCGGCCCGGGGGTTTTCTTTTTTTTTTTTTTTTTTTTTTTTACTTCAGCACTTCTTTTTTAGTCTCTTCTGTATTAGCTTGAATATTGCTCCTACATCTGTATCATCTTCTCTCCCTGTCTCAGGAATGTTTCTGGAATTTCCTCAATGATGTCTGCTGAAATTTTTCAAGTTACCGAATTTTCAATAATTTATAGGTTTTCCTACTGTCTAGCTGAGCTGTGTGAGTTACGTCTTTCAGCCTCAGCATCGAGACAAGTGGGTACTGCTAAACTACATGTATAATTAGAAGAGTGTTGTGAGGTGTAATAGCTGCCCTTCTCAGTGGAAGCTTCTTTGAATATTGGAATGATATCAAATGACTTTTTGTATTGAAAATTTGTTTATTGCTCTTAATGATTGTAGAGTTTGCTGTGCTGTTTTAGCTGTCCTTGAAGGTGGAATGCAAATTACCAAGTGTCATTAAACACACAGTATATTCCCTACCTTTGTTCATTAGTTACAGCAGTTTGGTGGGGGCCTGGGCCTGGGTGATGATGAGGCATCACAAATGGCAGTGGAACACGCATTATAATGCATTTGTAGAACCAAATGTTTCTGGTCCACTTTGCTATCTTGTCAGTAAACTGTACAGCTATGCTATATGAAGTGTTTACACAGTCTGGCTTTGCTCTGGTCTCATGGCTTCTCACAGTGCTCAAACTAGAGAGTGGGAAATTCTAAAAGCCATTGAAGAATTAATCGTTAAAAAACTGCTGTCTGTCAAAACAGGCATTAAAAGGAGTCATGGAGGTTAGACAGATGTCTGGCAATGATATCAAACAGATTTTATTTTAGTGACCTTACAGATAAATTTGATTTTTGTTTTTCAGTAATGTATAACCCACATTTCACATTTCAAAGGTTTCTAAAATCCAGAACACTGTTTTATTTTTGAAATGAAAACACTGCCTGAAGAATGTGAATACAGTTATGCATAAAGAATATGTTTTGTCAATCCCAGGAGCAGGCTTCTGTCTAAGATGCATTTTTCTGAGGTTGTTTTTGTGTTCTAAGCCCCAACTTATTTTTAAAAGCTTAAAAAATGTGACCCTTTTTGGGAGACCCTTTAAATCTAAGGAGCACAAAATGGCCACGACTTTTACAAATTAAAGAAATACATTAGCTATAAATAGGGTGATAAATAGGTTTTTTGGAGGAAGATTTGACTTTTGTCTCAAATTGTTGTAAGTGCTATTCTAAAAGGCATTTAGATACCTTCTGTTCACTGGCTTCAAGAGCAACTAATACGTGGTGAAGTAATCAACACTATGGCAAGCAGCTTCATTATAAATTTAATAGGCGTAGGTTTATTTTGCCTCTTGGTTTGAATACTATTAGAAGGCAGTAAATGAATGTGCTGTGAAGCTGCTAGCTGAGGGTTTTGCTTTGCCCCTTCCTTATCCCCCATGATCTAAAAGTTCAGGAGAGCCAAGCGTAAAAATGAAAGAGCATGCCAAAAACTTTGTCTCTAAAGGTGTAAAACTCTGACTTTGGGAAGGTAGTATTTATTATGTGTGTATTTTCAGCTTGCTACTTTTTTCCTTCTGTTTAGTTATTCCAAGGCCTTTTAATCAGGTCCATTACAAGGATCTGCATGTGAAGTAATGTTCTGTACCTCATTAGACCTGATTGCTGTGCAGTGTGATTCCTGGTGCTTGGGAAGCTGTGCGTGAGTCTTTAGGTACACATGCATAATGTAACTCAGATGGAATCTGTAAATTAAAAAATACAGTTAGGTTCAGCTGCCATGCCTGAGAGGAAGCAGTGGGCTGGACATTATTAATGGAAACTGGCTGCTCTGTGATGAGCATCACACTGACTTCTCACTGTATTAAGATCTGAGAAGTATAAACACAGTACATGCCATAATTTGTGTACATCTTGGAAGCTGTCCTGTGGATTGATGTAGCACCTAGCTCATACAGACTAGTGCATGGTGAAAAATAATATAACAGGATGATGGTGATGCGTACCGCAGTCATCATGGGGAAGAGAACTTGGCAAAAGACCTCTTAGTATGCATGTGCTGCTAGACTTTTACAATGTACAAGGCACTTTGCTTAGACCCAGGTGTTAGATTTTAAACGATCACAAATGATGTTCTGGGGATTGATTCCTGCCTACCTTCCAGTGGCCTCTGAGTGGAATGTGCCCTTGCTTTCCTGATGCTCCAGCTGATCAGAAATAAATATTTAATGTGCTTGTCCTGACGGTGGTAGTAAGACTCTTATTCCCAGTGGTTTATAGACATGAGTTTCAGAGTGACCATCACCAAACAGAAGTATAATTTAAAAAGGAAAAAAAAAGAATTCCAGGACACCTGTTAAGTATCGCTGGGGGATTATTTACAAAGTTTGGCAATTTTGATGGTCTCACAGATTCACAGATTCACAGATATTAGGGGTTGGAAGGGACCTAGAAGATCATCTAGTCCAACCCCCCTGCCAGAGCAGGGTCACCTAGATCAAGTCACCCAGGAACAGATCCAGGCGGGTCTTAAGTGTCTCCAGAGATGGAGACTCCACAACCTCCCTGGGCAGCCCGTTCCAGAGCTCTGTCACCCTCACGGCTTTGAAGTATTCAACAGACTAACAGGACAATTAAATTGGTCTTACTGTACTAGTCGACCTAAGAGGCAAAATAGAGCCTCATCACTAGCTTATAAAAGTAACTTTTCCTCAGTGCTGCCCTTCCTGTATTGTGCCTGCCTTTGCTCACCTTCACCTTTCTTTCCTTCCTTTCACTCTTGCATTCTTCAGAATGCTGCAGAAGCTACCAGAATTCCCTAATTTGTGATGCATTTAGTCAACGTAATGCAGTGCAAATGAAATAGTTTGATTCTGCTTTAGACTAACAAGTAGATCAAATTTGTTGTGTCGTGTCTCCTCCTCCCTTTGCCTATGTCCCCTCCCTCCCCTTAAAATCCCACCTTCTGTGGCAGCACCCAGCTTGGCCTGTTCATCATGAGCCAGAAATATCTATCACAGATGAGAGAACTGTGTCTCCTGGTTGCTTTGAAATTTATGGAACAGCAGTAGTATCTGTGCACAGAGCTGTGGGATTATGGTCTGAAAAGAGGCTATAGGGAGCAGGGTCCAAAGACTTTTTTTTTTTTTTTTTTTTTTTTAACTGTTGCATGGAAGAGAAGTATGAATATGTGTACCACTGCTTATGCTTTGCAGCTGTGTGGAAGACTTAAACAAAAGGTGGTCTGGTGCTGCTTAGGGAGTCATGGAGGCTCATTACAGCAACAGCAGGACCCTGAGTGAAGTCCATATGGGAGTGACTGCTGGATTGTAGAACAGCATCAAAGCTGGAGTCCTGTCTTCATCTCCTCTGTGTCTTTCTCTCAGAGTTACATGCTTTATTTACAGGGAAGAGGAGAGAATCAAGTTGGGAGTTGTAAGCCCTGTTGCTGTGGCATCAGGACTCGTCCTTTAGTGTTTAGGAAAATGTTGATGATACACAGTGGGTCTAGGACAGCCAAATAGTAGTCATAGTGTTTGCAGAAGGGTCACCTTGTCAACTTAGAAACGTGCTTCTGCTGTGATTTAGATATAATGCTTTCCCTTATCTAATTTATTCAGTATGTACAGAGTAAGAAAGTTTGATAACGTGACTTTTCCACTAAAATGCAGTCAATACCTGATGTTTCGAATTTCCATCTGTTTATTTCATTATTATAGTCCTTCTAACTTGTTTTGTTGATAAAGGACTTTGTTGGGTGAGGAAGAGCATTGGAGAGATTATTGAAATGTCCTGCATCTTTGATAAAACTTGTTGGTGTTCCTCTCGGTAACTTGAGCTGCTCAGAAGGCCAGCAATAATATTTTATGCTAGGTTTAAGGTGAGATAGGAGATTGATAAAAAGTTAGTTAAATAAAACTATTTTCAAGATTTTTTCCTCTCTCTGGGTTTTGTTTTTGTTTTTTTTTCTTTTTATGTATTTACCTTAACTTGACTGAAATGTATGCTGAAGTCTCTCCATTGTGATGTAGCACATCACAATAAATGCTTCAATTGAATTGACTGTTAAACTGGATGTTGAAAAGGTTAGGGTTTTTTTCCCATCTATAGATGAATCCTGCTGATACTGGTGTGAGCTGAATATTTGTGAACAATGCCTGAAACTGGACCTTTTTTCAAATGGCTGTCAGAGGCATAGATGTGGGTGGAAGGGATCAGGTGTTGCTCTGTGAAAAGATGTGCATTCTTGATGGTGGCAGCTCAGGTCTGCCCTTGCTGAGAGGAGTAGGACTGCTCTTCAGCATCCAAGAGAGGCTGTCTGCGTGGCACCTCTTGGGCATTGGGCTTTTTGAGGAGCTGAGCAGCTCTTTGCTGTACAGGGAGGTGAGTGGTAGGGTGTACGTGATAGTCTCAAACAGTCCCTTGCTCTGGAACAGAGGTTGCACAAGAGCTGCTGCGCAGCCAGAGCGGATAATTTCCTTCCTATGTGCATCCTCTTCTTCCTGCCCCTCCCAGCCACTTCCAGCAGCCAAGCTGAATTGCTGTAAGCCCCAGGTGGAGGAAAGATGTGAGCCATTCGTGTTACAACGTTTTTTTGTTGGCTTCTTTTTCTAAACAACAAGCACTCTTGAGAATGTGAGAAAAGCAGAAAGCTTCGTTTATTACTATGTGTTGACATTTATTGGTTCTTCTTCGGGAAGCAAAAAAACCCCACCATTTTGTACACCTTTGTATCCAGGAAACACTTTTATATGCTGATTTGTCAGAGGAGCCCATGTCAAATGTGCTGAATTTATTTCAACACGGTTCTAATCAGTGACATATGTAAAACATTGATTGCTACAAATGAGCTAAATCTTCAGGTTATTTGTCCACTCAGCACACTGAATGCACAGGCTCTCAGGGCATCCCCAGTGTAACACAAGTGAGAGATGAAGGGATCTGAACTCAGGATGGCATAATTTCTCCAATGCGTTGTGTTTGTATTATTCAATACAAAATAAAAATTTCATTGTGTTGGTAGTGCAATGATAATCCTCCAAAAGAAGGGCTTAAATTATGCCTTCTTGTGCACACTTACAGTAGAATAGATATGGTAGGCTGGATACCTGCCTTTCTCATTCTTGCAGAGGAGGAAGATCTTGAGGTATGGCACTTGAGGGTCTAGAGGTTAAGGTAGTCATGACAGAAGTAACCAGGAATAGATCATAGTCTCTTGGCATGGCATAGAATCATAGAATCATAGAACGTTTAGGGCTGGAAGGGACCTCCAGCGGTCACCTAGTCCAGCCCCCCTGCCGTGAGCAGGGACACCCTCAACTAGACCAGGCTGCTCAGAGCCTTGGCCAACCTCACCTTGAATATCTCCAGAGATGGGGCCTCAACCACCTCCCTGGGAAGCCTATTCCACTGTTCTGCCACCCTCAAGGTAAAGTACTTCTTCCTGATATCCAGTCTAAGTGTACTCTTCTCTAATTTAAAGCCATTACCCCTCGTCCTTTAACTAGAGACCCTTGTAAACAGCCCCTCTCCAGCCTTCCTGCAGGTCCCCTTCAGGTACTGGAAGGTGGCTAGAAGGTCTCTCCGGAGCCTTCTCCAGGCTGAACAACCCCAGCTCCTTCAGCCTGTCCTGGTAGGAGAGGTTTTTCAGCCCTCTGATCATCTTTGTGGCCCTCCTCTGGACCCACTCCATCAGGTCCATGTCTTTCTTTCCTGTGTTGAGGGCTCCAGAACTGGATGCAGTACTCCAGGTGAGGTCTCACCAGACCAGAGCAGAGTAGAGGGGCAGAATCACTTCCCTCCATCTGCTGGCCACGCTTCTCTCGATGCAGCCCAGGATACAATTGGCCTTCTTGGCTGCAAGTGCACACTGTTGGCTCATGTCCAGCTTTTCATCCACCAACACTCCCAAGTCCTTTTCTGCAGCGCTGCTTTCCAGCACCTCATTCCCCAGCCTGTATTCATAGTGAGGGTTATTCCGACCCAGGTGCAGGACTCTGCATTTAGTCTTGTTGAACCTCATGAGGTTCACCTGGACCCACCTCTCCAGCCTATCCAGGTCCCTTTGGATGACATCCCATCCCTCCAGCCTTTCAACAGCAGCACTCAGCTTGGTGTCATCTGCAAACTTGCTGATGGTGCTCTTGATCCCCTGTCAATATCATGAATGAAGATATTAAACAATATAGGTCCCAGTACAGATCCCTGAGGGACGCCACTTGTCACTGTTCTCCATCTGGACATTGATCCACTGACCACCACCCTCTGGATGCGAGTATCCAGCCAATTCCTTATCCACTGTACAGCCCACCCATCAAATCCATATTTCTCCAACATGGCGAGTAGAATGTTTTGGGGGACCGTGTCAAAAGCCTTGCAAAAGTCCAGACAGATCACATCTACAGGTTGTCCTTTGTCCATGGATGTAGTCACCTTATCATAAAAAGCCACTAGATTCGTCAGGCAAGACCTGCCCTTGATGAAGCCATCCATGTTGGCTGTCTTCCATCACCCCATTGCCTTCTATTTGTCCTGTTAGACCCTCTGGGAGAATCTGCTCCATGATCTTCCCAGGCACAGAGGTGAGGCTGACAGGGTGATAGTTTTCAGTGTCCTCTTTTCTACCTTTTTTAAAAATGGGTGTAACACGTCCCTTCTTCCAGTCCCCAGGGACTTCCCCTGACTGCCAAGACTTTTCAAATATCATGGCAAGTGGCTTGGCGACTCCATCAGCCAATTCTTTCAGGACCCTGGGATGAAACTCATCAGGTCCCATGGACTTACGTATGTTTAGGTTCCTCAGGTGAAATAATGATTTGCATGTGCTCCTGTTTTCTTGCAGAGGAGATGTTGGAGTTTAGTTTGGATGCATTCCTTTAAAGACAGAGAACTATTGCAGGTGAAGGTTTATTTTATTTTATACAGCAGAGTGGTTTAATATAGAGCAATGGTGTAAACCAGCTAACTGGCACGTCTCTCAGCCAAACGTGAAGTGTTGCCCTGTATATAGCAATCTGTGTGTGGCAGTAATTGTGAGCTGGTGACAGGTCTGGCATAGAAGTTAATGTGCTTGATCTGTTCTGTTAAGGTGGCACTTGTGAAAAGCTCCACTTTTAAAATACTTGTGGAATTAGCATTATGATTTATTAGTTTCTTTTGTAACCCTGTTTTCTTCTGCACAAGCAGGATTGTGCTTCCCATGCTGCTGCTCTTAAGTTTGGGTTCTGGATGCTACTGAAGAGCTTCGTCTCTGTCTATCAAAGCAAGATGCTTTGGAGTCAGATGCAGGATACCTCCTGCTTTTGCAGAAAATGAGAAATTGAGCCTCACTGTTGAGTAGGCTGTCTGGGCTGGTGTTTGCTTTGGTGTTCTTTTCTTACAGGATGAAAGGTTGGTGGATGTTTTTTGGCAGAACATTTATGGCCAGTGAGGTTGTAAAGTGGTGGGACTTTTTGTTTGTTTGGGGTTTTTTTTTCTCTTCTGTTTTAAAATCGTGCTCAAGTCAAACCTCCAAAATGAAGTTACTCATGAATGTAGGTGAAATGATGGGCACCAGGAGATGAGTATTAACAAATTCATAGTTTAAAAGGAGTGTGTGCTGGGGTGGTGAATGGGTCATTTTTGGTTTCGATTGAAGCTGTGCATTTAATTTCTGCGGTTTGCAGATGGAGAGCTTCTCCAATCCTGTCTGACTCATAGTGGACTGTACCTATGCTTTAACAAGCAGTGAGCTGCAAAACTGTACTGTTCTTGGAAAGTGGTCAGTTGTAAAACAAGGTCACATCTAAGGTGAGACGACCTTCTCTTAAGACAGACTCTTTTTTCAAAGCCTATTTCAGCAAGTAGAAGACTTGTGCATAATTGTTGAGCCCGCCCCGCTGTTTTAAAGATGTGGAGTTGCTTCTGGTATGCTTTTCTTATTTGATGGGAATATTATTTTTAGAGTATGAATTTTTAGAATGCAGTAAGTCTGAAATATAATAATAGAAATCAGAGTTTCTGTGGTGACTGTTACACAGTAATTCCAGTGATTGCTTATATCAGTAGCTTGCTGTTTAAGTCGGTTAAGGTGACTTGCCTTGAGGATAGCTTAAATGAACATAGTGTAAAAGCAGCTTGGGATATTGATGTGGGGTAAAGTTGCCACAGCTACATCTTTACATCAAGGTCTGTATTTTGCTTTGCAATAAAGAAATGCTGGAATTCCCACTTCTTCTTTCAATGGGCTCAGCCTGACCTGTTTTGTTTACTGTGTCTGTTGTGTGAAAAGCACACATGTTAAGTAAGACTAGTCATCCCTCCTCTGGCTTTACACAGGCATCATTATACCACTGTTTGCTCATTCTGTGGAAATTTAGGGCAACTGGGTAGCTGATAAGCTTAATGTCCTTTTTTATTTTTATTTTTTCTTAATTCTGGAAGACGTCAACTCATGATACCCCATTCACGTCTGTAAGCTGATATCAATGCCTCCTGATGGGTGTGTAATAATTCCACTGGTTTATTCTGTTTCTAGATGCTGTGACAATGGAGTTGAGCTGCACTGAAGTACCTCTTTATGTAAGTTCTACAACACTAGGCTTCTGCCCAGAGAGTCGCTTTCTTTTGGGCAATGGCTAATTCAAAAGCAGGGTGAATGAAACCAAACACCATTCTCTGTTTTTCTGAGACTGAAGGCTGTTCATTGTTGCAATTTGATGCAGGCATGTGTGGGAATGATGGTTTTCAGTCCTGCAGCTCAGTTCTCTGAAGTAAATTTTAAATTATTTCCCCTTTCTTATCCTTCAGTAGACTTAACTGTAGTTTTCAAAACCAGAGTTACTATATTTGAAGAGACTCAATCACTCCCAGAATTCACAGCTGTTTTTCCCTTTAAGATACTAAATTACCATTTTTTTCCACTTCCTCAAAGCAGGAAATTGTATGCCATGTCAAAAAATGAGTAAGCTGAAGTTTGTAGTCAAATGGAATCTCTTCTGCAAAACCTGAAGTGAGTGATTAAAACAGATCAACTCGAGTTCAAAACCAGCTAGTAACAGGAATAAGGACATGCTTCAGGTAAACTTAATTTGCTTGGTGCCTTTAATGGGATGTGTGTGTAAGGATTAAAATGTGGTCTGTCTAGTCATTATTATTAATAAACCATGGCTGTCTTTTTGTCTTTTTTTTTTGTTCTGCTGCAGTTTGCGGTGAGAATGGTAGTGGCAGAGGTACATGAATGTTGATGTCTAGGAGGGTAATGGGCACTGAATGGTTTCCAGAAGGGTGGTAAAAGGCGAAACAAAGACAGAAGCAAAACAATTATTTGTATATTGTGATGAGATGGAGATGGAAATTGAGAAAAGAGATTGGCTCCTTCCATTTGACACCTACCCCCTCAGGTATTTGTAGACATTAATAAAGTTCCCTCTCAGTATTCCTAAGACTAAACAGTTCCAGTTCTCTCAGTCTTTTTTGATAGGGGAGATGCTTGAGTCCCTTAATCATGCTTGTTGCTCTCTGATGGACTCTCTCCAGTAGATCCTTGTCTCCCTTAAATAGGAGAGCCCAGAACTGGACACACTATTCCAGCTGTGGTCTCTCTAGGGCAGAATAGAGGGGGAGGAGAACCTGCCTTGACCTGCTGGACAGTTTTCATAACGCACCCGTTTGCCTTTCTGGCTGCAAGGGCATATTGCTGTCCCTTGGATAACTTGCTGTCCACTAGGACTCCGAGGTCTTTCTCCATGGTGCTGCTTTCCTGCAGGTCAAGCACTAAGCTGTACTGGTGCATGGTGTTCTTCAGAGGCAGGACTCTACACTTGTCCTCATTGCACTTCTTATCGAAGGTTTACTTTCGTCCAGCTCACGAGCCTGTTCAGGTCTCTCTGGATGGCAGCACAGCCTGCTGGTCCGTCAGCCACCCCTCCCAGTTTGGTATCATCAGCAAACTTGACAAGGGTGCATTCTATCCCCTTGTCCAGGTCATTGGTGAAGATATTGAACAAAACTGGACCCAGAACTGAACCTTGGGGAACACCACTAGCCACAGGCCCCCAGCTTGACTCTGTGCCACTGATCACAACCCTCTGAACTCTGTTGTTGAGCCAATTTTTGATCTACCTCACAGACCGATTGTCTATGCCACATTTCTTGATTTTTTCTAGGAGACAGTATCGAAAGCCTTCCTGAAGTCAAGGTAAATGACATCCGTAGGTCTACCTTCAACTACCCATTTGGTTATGACTTCCTGGAAGGATATCAGATTAGACAAGCCAAAAAATGGCCCTTTGGTAAATCCATGTTGGCTACTCCTGATAACCTTATTTTCTTCCATGTGGTTAAAGATGGCCTCCAGAACGAGCTGCTCCATCACCTTTCCAGGAAGCTGTAGTTGCCTGGGTCTTTCTTCTTGCCCTTTTTCAAGGAGCTTTCATTGGTATTTGTCAGCTAGGGATTGGGAGCCTCACACTCACAAAAATGAGTCTTTAAAGGGAGTGGGAGCTGGGATGGTGGGGGATTTGTGATGCCTGCTCATGTGATGTTGGCTGAGTGGTGCAAGGTTTTAGAAACAATTTTTAACAGAAGGAATAATCAAGGACAGGGTGCTAGTGGATAAAATTCAACATGGTTTTATCAAAGGTGGCTGCATCAGACTGATCTGATATCTTCACACAATAAAGTAACTGACCACTAAGGGCAGCATAATGGGCATAATCCGAGTAGTTAAAAATAAAACACTTGATATTATTTCTCAGAGGAAATTCTTATGGAAGATAGAGAAGGTGGAGATTAATATAAAAAATAAGGATATGTAAAAATACTGCAGGAGCAGTTATTAGGGTAGACAGAAAGATATGACAAGTGATACTTGTTAAGAACCATACTTAAGAACAGTTCTGACTTTGAATATAACCCTGAGACGTAGGCTTGTGGAATCTGTGTACATCTGTGGACATCATAATATTGGGAGATGTTGATTAGTACTGAGGAGAATTCAGTTATTGCATGCAAAGATTGCCTCTTCCCACCTGTTATTTACTTCAGTTAATAAGAGCAGGGTGCAAAGCTGCACATTTGGGGAATAATAGTGATACATCTCTTAAGAACCGGGAACTCATCAGGTGGAGGCAGAGAAGGTTTGGAGTGTATTAGTCACTTGGAGAGTGATGGATATGAGAATGTGATTTTAGTTAGGAACATTCATCCCAAGCTTTGTACAAGCAAAAGCCTGTTCTAGATTTGAGCTTTGTTAACTTGCTGATTGTGTTCCTGAGTTTTGGTAGCTTGCTTGTTGTGATCCATATGCTCTTACCAACACAGGCGGGTATATTCCAGAGGTGTCTTTCTCTAGAAACCTGACAAGAGTGGTTGGATTGCCACTAGGTGGTAACCAACTTGTTTTTTTGTGGAGGGAGCAAGTGAAGGTGTTGTCTTTCTTTTGGGTCCCCAGGTGTCCTTCCAAGCCTGAATGTGGAGGTGAAACACAGACTTCTAGAGACTTGCAGCAGAAGCACCTGTGGTGAGTTTCCCAGAGACTTGGACTGCAGTAATTTTTTATCAGCCCCCTGTATTTTGTGTAGGTGAGTGTGTGTGTTTATGTGGGAACAAGGGTCTGTAAAGCTTTCAGAGCTTCTGCAGGGAATGGGAAAGGGCTATATGAATACCATAAGGTTCCTGAGAAAGTTTCAAGGTTGTCTTTCATCTTTCATCTAAAACTTGCGGAAGTCTTGGCAGACCAGCTGATCAGCTGAGGTTGATGTCGTTGCTCTGGTGAGTTAGTGTCTGGAAGTGTTGTAGCTTCACAGTCTTGCATGTCAGATTACTGTTCTAATCTGACTACTTCTCAGTGTATCTGGGAAGATGAAAGACGTCTGTCCACCTTGAAAAAGTCTCTAAGTTAAGGTATTTAATTTCTCTTAGTTGGGACCTGCTACTTCTGGAAATCCCAACTGCTCCTGCTTTATTTGCTTGAGTTTGCTGGAGAACACACTCAAATCAGCTCTTCAGAGAATATTTCATAGAATGGTTTGGTTTAGAAGGGACCTTAAAGATCATCAAGTTTCCACCCCATTTCCATGGGCAGGGACAGTTGCAACTAGACCAGATTGCTGAAAGCCCCACTGAACCTGGTTTTGAAGTGCTGGAGCATCCAAAACTTCTCTGGGCAG